>JAGDQP010017725.1:20001-37933 GCA_022664845.1 Lepisma saccharinum | reverse complement strand
GTATAGAGAGAGTTACTTACTTTGGTGGTTTCTCTACAGTTCGGTATTGCTTGAATCGAAGCAATTCCTTCTGAATTCCTTCCAAAGAATTTGGAAAACTGTGATCTTCCAATTCAACTATTTTTAGCCTAATCCAATCCAGAAGATCTGTCGTTAACTTTTCGTAATGGACTTTCATTTTATCTGCATCCATCATTTGACCCACAATCTGCAAAATGATTTATTATTTTGTATATAGCACACACATACAAGCACACAAGCATACACGATACACATTTGCTTTCAAAGCAGTATTTTTTTTTTATTGGTTTCAATAACAACTGTAATAAAAACTGTAAAAGGCTATGAAACAAAACTAGAATACAACTTGTGTACTTAGATGGTCTTAATTTTAAAAGCGATTTTCAAATTAAAAGTAACTATACTCACAGAGCTACTATACAATAATCAATTTGATACGGAAATGTTAACTTTTGGACAATCTTTAAAAAATAAATAAATGAAATCTAAGCTATGGAACCGATTTCTAACACATTAAAAGCAATTTGATTCCACTAACCTAAATACTGTAATTTACAAGAAATTCTCATAAACAGCGCTTACCATTAATAGAAATTAATTACTTAAATAATATTTTAAATTTAATGATGAACATTACACGAATTATTTATTTATAGCTTACAAGTTTTCAATCTGGGTGTTAACTAAAAGCGAAGTAAACTACTCTAGAAATTCTCAAATCCAATAGTAAACAGAAAATGATACCTCACATAAAGAACGAATTAGTGAAATTTCTTATGAATCCGGATGTGCTCCGGTTCTCTCTGTATTTTTCAACAGTTATCATACATAAGGTATTCGTCTATAAGAAATTAACATCTAGAAATGACTTTTATTTACAATACGTACATTTGCTATTCTTCTCCCACTTTTCATCTCATTCTTCATCTTAGCGAACGTATGGTAGTAGGAAGCAACGTAAGTTATGACTGATTTTTCGTCCGGTCTGCTCGTATCTACATCTGGAAAAAACAACACAAACACATCACACAGAGTCTAACCGATTTTTGCAAGTACAGTTTATAAGGATGTGGTTTACAGGTAATTTTAGCATTCCAGCAGTTTTTAGTGGAACCCACAAACAGTTTTTGCTTCTCTTTCATTTTCACCGTACGTCTGTAACACAGACTTGCGCCTACATGAAATAAATAGAAACTTACTTCAGATTTGGGTGGTTTAGTTATCTCAGTTTACCTTGCGGTTTTCATTCTGGTCAGGCTACAACATTTAGATATAGTATATTTACATTATATGCACTCAAGCCCTGTGAGGAAGGCAAGGCCTTGACGAAAGCTGGTACGGGGTTCATATTTCAGAATAGCATCTTAGTCTCTGGTGACACCACAAACTTTCCGCGCGGTATTTTCTATACCAGAGCTGAAACGGGTGAAGCTTTGGACAGGTTCTATGTTTGGGACCCGGACTGACCCGATGACTTGGAGGGGGAAAGCGGAGTTTTCAACTATTTTCTTGCGTCTGAACAGCGTTTCTTTCAGGGGTGACCGGCGCCGGAGGTGATATGCTCAGAGCACGACAAATACGACACCGAAAACTCCCAGTTCATTATAGTTGCCATACAGGGTCAATCGGATTATTGGAGTCAAGTTTTCGACCTGGTTAGCGGAAATGACGAAGTCTCAGCTGTTTCAGATTATATGCACTCTATGAAAACTACTTGGACTTTGTTTTCTTTATTGTCACTTCCGAAAACCATAGCAATATGCCAGGCACGTATTCAGCAATTCGTTTTAGTAGGGGTCCAAGATGTGTTTGGGCATGAAATGAACATTAAATATAATTACGCCTGAAGTTATACTAATTTTCCATAAATTGAGGGGTATTTTATTTACGGGGGGCGCTTAAATACGTCCGTGGATGTGCATATTGTAGGTCAAACATCTTACGCTGTCATCGGGCCTGCCCCAAGTTTTTATTATAAACTTATTTGTGTTATTATCACTAATGTTCGATGTACTGTTCTCATACTCCTCAATTACACACCACGTGTTCAAAACACATTAGTTTTAAACCTAAATACCTTTAAAAGTATAAAAGACGAAGATCATATAAGTCTTATAAAGAACATTTTGAAAGTGTCACTATACGGAGTGCATTTATGAACTTAATGCAGCGCTTGTTGTCACTGGCGGTGATTACCTGTTAAAAATGGAGGAATCGGCAGTAAGAATTCTGATTCAAGTGGGATTGTGTAATTTACCGTCTTACACTTCATTCATAATTCATCTTGTCCTTCACTATAAATGGGCAATGGTAACGTAAAAAATATATTAATACTATACAGATGTGCACAAGTATTAATTAACCTTCTCAATTATGTCAGTTCACATCAATAACTAATGTTATTTCCTCTTTTCACTGACTGATTTTCCTTGAAAATAAACTTTGTTCTCAAATAAACGAAAAGCATATTTGTCTGGTCCTTACAGTAGAAACTCCTCGCCATCTGAACGCTCTCAGTACTTGTTTGAGTGTGTAAGTTTTCTGATGGTACGTATCCCCACTTCAGTTAACTCAGCAGCCTGATTTCGCTAAACTGCAAAATCGTCTATTAATGACCATGCACACTGCATGGTGGTTAATTTTACCTTACGGAGATCCGTGCAAAATCAAACTATATAAACTTGCTTAAGCAACTTGCTTGTTTTCTATTTAACCAAAACCTTATGTGAATATATTAAACAGTAAATGCATTAAGCAGCAAACTACATACGTTCCGGATGTATTTGGACCCATTACTGGTATAAGCAATCAATTTCAAGGCACAGTTTGCCTTGCAACGGTCTGGACCAGACAAAACTCCAGAATTTCGTGTCCCTGTTGAAATTACTGTTATTTTCAATCTACTACGACCATCATGAAAATAAACAGGCATATTCTTTCAGTGGAAGCAAGACATTACCGAAAATCCTATTACATAAATCCATCTTGTCTTGATATAGCAACATGATATCAATAACGCAAAAGCAAGTCTCAAATTGGACCTTAAACTACTCAACTGATATATTTTTTAGTAACGTAATTAACAAGAGCTACATAGGATTTATTAAAATTACATTACACTGCAGTAAGTGTCGTATGAGCAACAATAAATTGTCCACATTCAATTACATAAGTAATATAACGTCTGTTGTACTTAAAGGGCCACAACACTTTTCTTCTTAACTAATTAATAATATCATTAATTAACCTACAACTTACCTTCAGCATCTAGCAGTCTTGGTATACCTAACTCTCTCTGAGCAATATCGAAGGCATTATTCAGGTTATCGATGTGTTTAGATGGGATGAGGTCTTCGTAGTCAATAAGATCAGGTCGATGGGCATGAATAAGGGCATTGAACCCAAGTCCACTTCTCCAGGAGGCTGGAATAAAATAAGCCATCTATTATTCTCTGCCTTTCAATCTTAATAATAATGTTTGAAACAAATATTTAAAAAATATTACTAAGTAGCTCATGTCATGGCATGAATGGAGTACTGCGTACTGACTTAAAGACTAGAATAAACTCAGTAAAATTCAACTGACATCAAGTTATATCGCTGTTCTTTATATGGAAGCAGTACATATCATGTTACGAACTTCAACACATCTTCTGCAACCAAAAACGCAGACATTACGTATAATACGACTCCGAAAAGAACCAAAGATAAGCGAAGTACTCGAATCATACACTCACACCGGATTTAATTTTAATATTTACAATCTACTGTAGAAAATAATACTGATCGTAAAAGTACTTATTTGACACTTAAGGTACTGTACAGCCAAAAGGTCTCAAATCGTTTTAAATTCCTACAGTTTTCTGTTTTTATTTATTTATTTGTTTACACTTTACACTATTATCATTATTGTTTTAGTTGTTCTACGCTGTACAATGGCTCCGGCTCTATCCAAGATTTTGTACATAAGCCAATAAAATTAATTAATTACACTTCTGCTTTGATTGTTAAAATATTAAAAGGCATTGCCTATGTACAACTAGCGCTTTGCTATTATATTACACTTCAAAACACAGCATAACAAAATCACGGACTAACTGAATTTAACATATTTTACAGATCATATGTAAAGAAAATATCGTAGTTGAGAATAGATGTTCTTCAAAGTAAATACACAGGAAAAGAAAGCATTTTTAAGAGTTTACTACGTGCCCCTTCTCCTCTTCTTCTAGCGGGCAATTCAGGGTACAATTTTTGTGTTTACCTTTAACAACATGCTCTTAGGAGATACCAGTTCTATGGCTTATTCAGTGAGATAAACTAGGTGGTTATATCTTAAATTTCGTAAATCAACTGTTAGTTTCATTTCTAACCCTAATTTTTTTTGCTGCTACTAGGCTTGGTCACATGTTCTTACCCTTTTTGAAACGCAGAAACAAGTGGCTATGCTCGTTACAGAATGAATAGGTAGCAGTGCCTAGAACTTCCAACTGCTCACGCACTAACATTTCTTGTCGCTGTGCTGCTTAACGTATTCTTTCGCTCTTTTCTTAACGTCCTTCGATCAAGCAGCAGGTTACCCTACCACATGTGGTTAATCAAACATTGACACCCACCGCCACAAAGATTCCGTCAAGAAATTTTCTTCGCCGTTGCCACTTTCTCGAAGTAGATTTCTTGAATCCTCTTCCTCCCCTTAAAGTATTTCAGCGACCCCAGACAGAGAAAGGACGGAAGAAAAAAGGAAATAAGAATATTAAAGAAAGAAATGGCAACGTTTGAGTAGAAAGCCACAGAAGTCTGTAAGAGGTTTCCTCCAGATGTTGTGGTTTAGACGTCTGTTTAGGCTGAGAGAAGATCGTCATGACCCGAGCTCTACAATGTATATGGATTACGTATGCAATACTGTTGGTTGTTCTTACAAATGTACGACTGTTCGTTTTAATATTGTTATTTTTCAAGGAAATGATGTTTTTAGTATATTGCGTCTTCTCGCACAAACTATAGCAGACGACTGGCTTCTTACACAGAGATTGGAAACACTGTGTACGTGGTGAAGGCTACGGTCAAAAGCGCCTGGTTCCCCGAAACAACCATGTCGCTCTGTCGAGGTTCCCCTGGTCTTCTACTACACACGGCCTGAATCAACCTAGCTAAATCGCCACTACAAATAACCTTAACGTCGATCAGAAGGAGGGGGTGGGGGATTATCAGCCTTTCTGATCTAGGTCAGTTCGAATGTTTGTTGGCAGAAGCATTGGGATTACCTAGTATGATAGATGTATCTATACTTTTTTTCTTAGTAACGACCTTAATATATAAAGAAGTTTCTCGATGTAAACTTCAGGTAGCAGTTGGGACAGTAGCGTAGACTATTTCGTGTTCTAGTTAGCACACATGAGCCGTGCATGTTGTAATCCTTGGAAGCTGGTGATGAATAAAGTCAACAATACCGTTCCAAAACACTTATATCCATTTTAAGAGACTATAACATGGAACACGTGTCATCGTCTATAAAATATAGACTATAGAAGGACCAAGGAGCGTGGCTGGATTTATGTTACAGGGCAAACTATTCCCGTTTCAAAGAAAATCACAAACATGACACATTATTACGTACTCCAGGTCTCAAAACACCCACTTCTCCCTCTCGGTTTAGCAATTAGTATCCTGGTTAGAATGTTAACTTTCTTTTATTGTCATTTTCTTATCTTTACTGATCTGTCATTACACGGTACTTTATTCGTTTTATGTCGTTGGTTTTAAGGAATGATGGTATTAAGTATCCTATGTTTGCCGTTGGTTTGTTTATTAATCCATTTATTAAGTCGGTGAGGAGATATTTTTTAGAAGCTTCTGCGATTTTCTATACATTATTCACATGTAAAATCAGTCTGATTTGCATCACATATAAGATCTTTTTTCATTCCAATCAACTACGCTTGGACAATTGATAGGAAAACGAAATAAAAAACAAACTGCTGAACACACACATATTCGCATTTTTCTTTCAGTTCTCAACGCTATCTTAACTATTTGAGACAACAAACTAGTGCACAAAATACTATTTAATTGCTGCAAGTAGGATTAATATTTTATCACTGGCCAAACAATCAAAGTCATTTTATTTATTAATTAGAACTTTAAAACTCTAAATTACGTTCTTGTATTTCGATGACACTAGGCTGAAAAAAGATAAGTTTCATTCTGCAACTAAGCACTTCTTCAGGAAAGATGGATACGTAAAATATTTTTTTCTTAAATAAGGAGGTAGATAAGTATCTACAATAGAAACGGAGAACGTAAGATAGTAACTGTTATCGTTACTAATTGGATAATTATGATCTACAATAAAGCAACATTGCTTAGCTATGAACTTATTTACGAAACAACTGACGGTTCACGATACAAAAAATTGAGCTAGATTTTGAATTGGGATGCTGTATAATAAATGGTGCGGAAAAACTATGGTATGAAAATTGAGGGGTGAAAAGAGTGGTGATTTTCAACGTAGGAACCCGGAGTCCCCGAAGCCTCGCTAACGCCCGAGACGCCAACGATTTGGAGCGGACAGCATTCCTTGAGTTGATTGGTGTGTGTATATGTGACACATATAAGCTGCCGAGGTGAATGTGTTTACAACTGCAATTCTTCGCAACTTTTAAGTGCTTTGCGAGTTAAGTATTGTCTGAAGTAAGGCTCTTTGAATGGAAGTATGGTCCCATCGAATTGACATCCGTTACTAACTGTTGTTTGGTGCATTTTGGTGAATAACAAGATGAAAACAACGGGCGATTGAGTTGATTACACGTTCGACAAGTTAGCTGATATGCATTTAGCATACAGTGCAGAGGAAATATAAAGGAAACTCCCAGAATTTACCATGAACAGTACCCACGAAGACGATTACCATCAGCCAGAATGTTTACGTCAATTGATCAACGGCTACGGGTCACTGTCAGTACCACACACTATGCGGGACACTGGGCGATCAACGCCAGAATTTGGGGCCAGGCGATAATGCACCTCGTCGTACTTTTTGTGAATGGTTTCCGCGAAAAGGGGAGATGAAAATAAAGTTCTCCCCGAGTTTGTCATGACGAGGCTACATTGGATCGGGAAGGAATCAGGAACACTCATATCTCGGCGAGCGAAAATCCGCATGTGTCATTCGAACATGGGCATCAGAAACCTCTGGAAACTTATGGGTTGGCATTGTAAATAACTTTCTACTTGGACCGCACATTCTTCAGCGAAGACTAAACGGTGATACTTATTTAATTTTCCTCCAACAAGTACTACCGAAGTTGCTGGAAGATGTACCCCATCCCACCCTTAACGTGAAATGTCAAATGAGGTTCCACATGATGGTGCCCCGCCCAATTTTACCTTGGCTGTGCATTAAATTTGAACCTAATTTTCAAGGTATTTAGGCACCTTTAGCTCAGGCCAGATGGATATGATGGAGAATTGATGCAAAAAAAAGTGGGAGGGAACGGGAGAGCCTCGAGAAAACCCACGCACACGGTATTTGTCCACCACAAACCTCACACGATCTTAGCTGTGTGTCAACACTTCACAACTGTGGTAACAGGTGGATAGGCAGAGGCGAGCCTCTAAATTAGTCTCCTAGATCTGCCTGATTAACGACCCCGGACTTTTTCTTTTGAGTCGCCTTAAAAAAACCTTGTTTACCAAATCCCAGTTGCATCTGCAGCAGATTTGGTAGCGCGTATTGTAGAAGCTTGTCAATCGTAAGTACGTCGATGCGAATTGTGTCTACAAGTTGGAGGGCTAACCTTTGAGCATTTGCTGTAAACGACTTTAGTATTATTATTTCCTAAACGAGGCTTCGGAGACCCACAGTTGCTATGTTGAATATGCATTTGACCACTCTTTTCACGCCTCAATTTTCATACAATAGTTTATCTGCACCCTGTATAAATCCGACAAATATAAAGAGATGCTGCGTGTAAAAAAAAATATTGTTTGGATTAGATTTCAAAGAAGTATTGAGAGAATAATAATGCAGGCGACAATGCTAATTGATATCCATAACATTGTTTGAAGTGTATATACGAAGGTAATTACGAATGATCTATGATATTCATAATGACTACTGATTCTATAAAAAGTATTTATCGGCTGTCATTGTGATTCTGGTGGAATAAATCCCGAGGAATGAGTTTTATATCCCACACGTGTAGACTAGTAATGAAGTATCATTAGCTTAAGAAAATTTCATATCAAAAGTTAGTATAGAACATTTATATACTTTAATCACCACAGAAGTGATATGTTGGTGATATAGATTTCGAATATGTAATGGTTACTGTTCGAAGGTTGCGAACTAAAGCAAACTCGACCACTTCTACTATCAATCAATGCAATATAATTAAGAGAATTCTATAATTGATTAGTAGTTACTTCCTTACTGCCAAACCATCGAGACAAACAGAAACTACATTAATTACCACACTGCGTACAGTATGACCAGATACAAAACTTCTCTCATTTACAGCACTTAACGGCAACAAGCCGTCACTTCGCAATAGCCGTGGAAGAATGGTAGTAATCGGGGCCTCTACTGGAAGGTAACTTCCCGGCATTCGCAAGATGGAAATGAAGTTAGGACTGTCAAGATGGCCGGCACGGGGAAGGGGGGACTCGAACCCGTGCAGCCTTCCCAATGCTCATTCGAAATTAGCGACCGTATGAGGCCGATTCACTGCAATAATGTTCCTTAATTTATTGAGCTCTATTTAGTTATGTATAGAATTTTAACAGCTAATTCGCTACTTGGAAATCAACTGTAATCGTTCTCCACTGACGGAATACAATATGCGTACTTATACATATTCAATATTTTAGTAGCATGTCTAAATTGTACCTCCGGTAAACACGTGTGCTTAATTGCTGCTTGAACCAGGACACAATTACGTTCAAGGTCCCAAAATTACTGACAAAAACTGCCTCTCCTTTGTGTTTCTGAAAAAAGGCGACATTTGCCCTGAAACGCATGATTTAGAATTGAAACATGAATTTACAGACTTTGTCTTTATTTATTTACTTTTATTCTTATGCCAACAGTAAGCTTAGAATATGATTAGAGGTGTAGGGAATATTCTGAAATTATGAACTAGATCACTAATCTCTAGATTTCATTGTAATATCTGCGGATAATGCGCCAAATTTTAAACACAGCACGTAACGCAAATGGATGGCAGCCTGAGAATGAAAGAGGTCTATAATCAAATTATCGTGGCTGTTAGAGAACTAAGACGAATGGCGAACATCATCGCATGTTGGTCTGTCCACCCGCACCCCGTCTCGGATTCAAACTCAACCGTGGTTCAGATTCTACCTTAGAAAGCCTTGGGAGTCAGATTTTGAGATTTTTTAAAATACCAGGAAAATAAAAAAACAATACTGAAATTTTCAAAAGCAACCCCAATAATGCTTATTAGCACCCATAAAATTAACTACTGAGGTTTTGAAACGACTTCATTTCGCCGATAAATCTGAAAGCCCGTAAAGTATGACATAATAACTCAGGTGTTCGAATTTCTCAAACACACACACATTGAAATTGTGGGTTACCGGTAAGTTCACGTGATAGGTTAAGCATTTTGGGGGGCGCTTTCGAAAATAATATTGTTGCACGTCTTTGTGGGTTATTTTTCAATATCTTCAAGGGGCGAACGGAAGTACTGAGGCTTCTTAATAGTGGGTCCGTCCTATGTGAATGATTAGGACGCAACAAACAGAGATATTGCCTTATTTTTAATATTATTTCCTGAACACTCTGTACACATTAATCAATTTCCATCGAAACATATTTCCTGGAAAACTCACACGCCCATCCGTCAACGGATGTGACATCGATTACATTTACCAATGAATCAAGCACTATAAATACTGATCACTTAACGAGAACTTGGTTTCTAATCTCCTCAAGCAGATAAGTTCAAAATAAAAACTGTTATCAATTTAGCTCTGTTAACTATCGATAGATGCATGAATTGCGCCCAATGAAATCATACAGAATGAATTGCCATTTTCCTAAGTGATTTTTCCTCTCTTTCGAGTAAGAAAATAATACAGATAAGAATTAGAGAAAAACAACGTTAGGAATGTACACAACAGAACAAAAGTATTTATTAATACAATCCTAATCACACAAGTCTCTGTGTATAGCCTTCAAAAACAATAAACTAATGGAAATCAATATTGTATAAAAGTTTAGGAGGCTGACTAACAATCAAGATTCTGAACTGCGGGCATTGGCTGTTAGCATAATTAAAGGTAATTCCGGATAAATAACAATTCTTTCCCTCAATTATTCTGCTGTTTATTTAATAATTTGAACATAACACCTTTCAGTACTCCTTTGGTATCTTGTATCAACCACTTTAATAATTGATCACATTTTGAAATGAATACAGAAAAATTGACAGCCGTCATGACCAAGGTTCGAACGCGGATCTCCTAGTTGCCGGCTAGGTATGCTATCCATTACACAACCACAGCACGCCCAATTCTCTACGTATATAGACTATTCCTCTCTTCTCGACACTCTCCAAGCTCCTCACTGTTGGTTACGAGGCCTAGACATCCCACTACAGGCAGAGATTTTTACTTGAGGAATCTTCTGCAATCGTGCAGTACGAAAGAATAGATTTGTTCACGATTAACCTCAGGAGTTTCGAGTTTAATTACAAGGTTAGGAGTTTCTGGGCTGAATAGAAACATGAGTTGACCGATGCTCAAGGACTTGTTATTTCTTCCGTGACTTCGTTCTTCCTTGTTACATATGCTCCCACGTATCTAAATTTATTCACTTTCTCTACGATTTCATTCTTTATTAGCTCTCTATATATACCAATGCACATCATCTGCTCCTACCGAACCGCCGTAACTCAGTGGTAGAGCGTTGGCGTAGCATTCGGGAGGTCGTGGGTTCGATCTAAGCCGCCGACTATCCTGACTGAGATTTTTCCAGGCTATTTCCTCAGTCACACCAGGCAAATGTCGGGATGGCACCTTCAACATAGGCCCTGGCCGACACCTTCCCCAATCCTTTCCCCTCCTCTATCCCGTCCTGAACCTTAGATGCCTGAAGCCATAAATAACATTTAAAATTCAAATTAAAAAAAAATATCTGCTCCTAATTGTTTCCTCGTTATGGTTGAACCGAGTGCATTACTCATATAGTTTGCATCATTTCCGCAACGTATGTTCTCGGTTCGCATGTGCTATATGAAGAAAAAAAATGAAATTGTCAGTCACTAGCACGGGAGATATAACGCCTATCGCTTTCGTCTTGTGTTTCTCTTTTGAAGCTTGTTGTCACATCTGCTATTTATAGTTTAAATAGGTGCTAACACGTAACGCCATTAACAGAAATCTCTCTTAAACCACTCTTCCTTAAATAGTTACGTCAGTTCACTTTTCATTTGAAAATTTCACGTAGACCCACCCACCTATAGATATTATCTGTATACAACTAGTTTTCCAAATATCATTGAATTCGGCGTGTGCACTTATGTTATTCAATTTTATGTTCCAAAGTTTTACGACGAATAATTTCACCATGTACAACGCTCCTGAAACATCCCAAGTATGTGCACATTTTGTGGTTCTAAATACAAATAGTTTAACCACACTCAGTCCATGTTTTCCCACTATTACGCGTTTACGTTGCGTTCACTCTTTGCCTTTATTTAACACTATACAGAGATAGACACACTCGAAGAACGTGTTGTTACATTGAATTTTATTTATGGCCTGAAGGCAGCTCTTGTTATATTGATTATTGACATTATCTCGAGAGAAAAATACGTCTTTTTAATTATTTAATCATTGCAAAGGACACGTGAAACACACAACCTAGTGTTACAAACTGTAATATTGAACACCAAATAGCCAATAAATGCAATTTGGAAAAATAACGTTACAGCAGGCTGGTAACACTGAAAACACGATGATATCCCGCTTTAACTTATAATATCTACTGTACTGATTCAAATAATGAACTCTATAAATGACATTTTATTTAATGCATTGATTTTTTATTTATCACGAAATATTCATTTTATATACTACGAGGAGTCAATTTTGGGCTCCACGTTGGAACCCTTGTATCTCGAAAATAAAACGAAATCGCTCTATGTTTATATGAACTTTTTATTTCTTCTTCATCTTATTTTGTTGTCACGAATAAGTCTTCCAAATTTAGTCCACACGATATGGTACACTTTGTAATATACGGATTCTTTGGTCGAGGCTCATTTATAGAGTTGCAAATATATCTGTTGTATCCAGTGTTCGATTTGCTGGAAGAGGGTGAGTGATGCCGAGGACTTTCCTCTTACTTGAGGATTTTATTTCCGGTTGTTGATTCCGAATATCATCCCAACCAGTATTATCTTTGTAGTAGGTAATCACTAGTTTTAGAAGCCCTTACTAATTTATAACAAATCGAATACTGGACATATCAATACTGAACCTCGTGTTCTTGCCTGTTTCTCGAACTAAACTAGGAAGGTAGTTTGCACAGGTGCAATAAACCTGCAACTCTTCTCATTTGAATACACTGAACAAACTGCAAACAAGCATAAATTTAAACGGTAAACGCGAATTTCAAAATAATCTCAAGAACGTACATGTATCTCTGCTGGCAACTGTTTCCCCAATGATAAACGATCATGCGAATAACAATGCTTGTCTCATGGAGGAAAAGTCACGAATCCCTTGTCAATGTCAACTGGACACGAAAGTAAGCATATAACATGAAGTGAGAGAGAGAGATTTGTGGTAGAGAGCATTTAATCGAATTTACAAACACCAAAAAACTGTTAGAAAGGAAAACATTGAAAACTCACTGGTAAAATCCTGAATATTAACTCCATTGTAATCCCTTGTTTTCCTTTGGCACCACAACAGAAGGGCATCTTTAGCTGATTTCTTTTCGCTGCTTTCATTTTCTTCATCCTACAAAAGATAAGAAAAATGAATATTAGAAAATAATATAGACAAGTACGGAATTGATTTTTAAACTGCCTGTTTTTTATTTATTTATAAGGCCTAGTGCATATGGTGCACAAAGCGCAACCATAGAAGTTATGGCAGAACATTGGGAGCAATCGAAATGTTCATATAAAGAATGGTGATTATTTTATGTAATTGAGAAAGCGCTGGTGAGTATATGGAAAAGGAGCATTACTGGAGATGAATTGGTTAGGACATTTGATGCTAATTTCCTTAACCCTGGGAGCTATAAAATGTCCACACTTTTGAAATTTCGGTTTTTCATCTTCAATTTTTGTTATTCTTCATATATTCCATATTTTTTATTTTGTGTGAGTGAGTGCCTAAAATAATACTTTGCATGGGACAAGTCTTTTCCTTCTGTTTTATTTCTGAATAATAAACAAAAATACCGACGGTGGACACAAAATAACCCTGCCTTGGTCCAATTTGTATTTTACGAAATTTTTGTTTATGTACAACCTTTAGCTGGCAACTAAGTAGATATATAGTTGACAAATGACTGTCTACAGCTTTACTACTTAGCTGCGGAAGGGAGACACTCATTTTAGAACAGATTTACATGTTGTGAACAACGTGTACTATCGCGTGTACTAAATGCAGTGGACTTGTCTGTGGAAAGCATAGTGAGAAAATAAACATACAATTGTCAGCTCAACAATGACGATTCAGGTTGACTACCATACACACAGGAGACTTGATAGGACCAGTTACACTTTTCAAAATCAGTGCAATGAAACCAAATCAATCGTCTGCAGTATTTACATACAAATAAGCATATATATATTTGTAAGCATGTAAGCAGATATATATCAACGTACATTATATAATAATAATAATACTAATAATAATAATTCACAACCATATTCAATCCACAACTGGATAAGGCTTCTCCCGGAGGGAGGAGTTGCTCTACTCAGTGATTCCGCCAGACCCCCCTGTGGGGGGTGTTTACTCCCCCAACACCCCCTCCCAACTATATAAAAAAATTTGATGTGAAAAATGGACATAAACCGTACAAAACTTCACTTACACCCTCCCAAACTGAAAATCCTGGCAGAAATCCTGGGTCTATTGCACCCACGCTGACCAGACGTGTTGGGAGAAGAGAGCTATCTCAACTGTGATTGCCACTGTCTTTTATTCACAACTGTTCCCCAATTGTCCTCACGATGCTGGGTCAACATCAAAATTTTGAGCCCCCACCGGGAATTGAACCCTGGACCGCTCGCACAGAAGTCGAGCGCGCTATAGACTATATATACATATGAAGCTGTATTTGTTAATAAAACTAATTTTCACACCAATAACACTTTGCTAGAATACAATATTACAGTGGACAAATTTACCCCCCCCCCCCTCTTGGTCCACGGTGAAACCAGCTGAAGTTTGCTCCACCGAGGATTAAAGACTGTTGAAAAATACACTGGAAAATTGGTCGTTACCGTCACCTGTTGACGACCGTGTACTCCACCGTTGGACTACCACAGCCAATTTCTGAGTCGATCATCCCTCGCGCCTTACCTGAACCAGTTACAGAGTGCTGGTGCAGAGTCACCGCACTACACTACGTGTGGATATCTATACGGAGGAATTTCTCTGCAAATTGTGTGGTACAAAGCGACTCTATATAAACAGAAACTGGTCGTGGTTGGACAACTAGGTGAAGCGGGGTCACGCCAATTTTATGTGTATTTTTTAATGGTTAAGATCAATGTTTAGGATATACAGCTGAGTTAGCAACATGCCCGTTCCCTAGCACCAGTCCTCTCTCCTATTATGTGAACACGCCTTCGGGAAACGCAGAAGCATTTTTACTGTGTTTGTGAAGTTCATGTACGCCTGTCTGATATTTAAGTACCTTTCTCTACCCTATATTACCCTCTTATATATATTACCAGGATTTCTTCTATGGACAGATCTAATACTGCAATAAACATTTTAGTGAAGTCCAGTGAGTTTATAGCCGACCATAAAGAGAAAATACATGTGCCACTGCAGTATGTTCTATATAAAGTCCTAAAAGAAAATAAAATGCAGGATTTGACAGTTCAACTGGGACTAGCCACGTGGTAAAAGAATATTGCGTGATTGTTAAAGTATTTGTTACGAATGATCATCAACGCCAGTCAAAGTTCCTACAAGGGTATTTAAATCTGAAGGTTATTTATTTACAGTGAATGAGATGCAAGTTAGTAGGAATTTTCACGCAATGTGTTAAGTTTAAGTCTTCTCAAGGACAATCACTCTGCCATTTGGATTCTGTACCTAAACACAATCTACAATAAAAAAAAAAAAAAAAAAAAAGGTGGGCGCTGGTTACAAATATAATCATGACAAATTAACCTTTTATGATAATTTGTACTCAATTACACTGCTTCAACTGAAACTTCGCTTTCTATAAAATATTTCCACTTCGTAACGAGATACGTTAATAATTCTGCAAATGGTGATAATATTGGGAACAAATGTGAATTTTATTCAATTCCCATCAGGGAATATTTTGCCCTGAACGGAATATAATTTAATAAAGTTATAGAAACACAAACTCTCCAGCTGTATTAATTTTGTAATTAAACTTTTCCGGTTTAAACGAGTTTTCTGTAATTTTGTGTTGATATCATCAGCTAAAACTTAGTTTGAACATTACATGTAACTATGGTCCACCAAATGTGTGTCCTGAATGATTTTGTTTCACTGGTCTACGCTTTAGAACCTTCCCTGGAAAGGTTTCTCTAGGAGTTCCTTCCATAACATGAACAGTAGAACGATACATTGATTTGAGGGCACACATAGAGGAAAAGTGAGACGAGCTATAACCTAACCTGCTGTAACGCCTACACATACATTTCACAATAAAAGCCCAACGGAAATTCTACAGATTGCTCATGCAGATTTTTCAGTAATATTTCACAACAAATTTCCTTAAAAATTATTCTTAAAAAAAAAAAAAAAAAAAAAAAGACCTAGTCTTTTCATTGGCAGTAAAAAAATAATCAATAAATGAACAATCTGAATGTCAATGAAAAATAAGGTTGAATAAGAGGCCCCTTGCTCCTTATAAAGGAATCTTCCTCCTGTTATGAAAGCGTACGGATGTATCTGGTATGACTCAGAGTCTGTCAGTCTCCTCTTGAGGGCAGAGCGTGCTCTGTTTGGCAATGATAATGCATACCAAGAAGCTCAACAAACCAGCTATCCTATCATTTTCTCGGTCATGCAAAACAACAGCGAAAAAAAAAAAAGGAACATAAAATTACGGATGTTAAGCTACAAAATAAAAAGGAAAGAACCTCAATTCAGACGAAAGAAAAACAAATGCTGCGGAACTCGATGGAGGCTGTTGATATCATGATACAGATTAACACAGCCACAGTCATTGAATTTGAAATGAAAAACAAAAGCATCCAAGCAAACGAGTGAGGCATACAATGCTTGTGGATGCGTATGCAATAGATTTATCTCATAGCACGTGTTTAGTGTCATTCCCGAGTTCATAACCTCTTCGTGTTCAAGGCAAAACGCAAACCATTTGGTAGCAACTTTTTTATACGCCTCTGTGTGCACAAAGAACTTTTCATATTTTAAACAACTTCCTCTGTTACTAGAGAAGTGGAGGACGGAAAGTGGACCTTGTGATAAGGTGCAAATTCCAGCATCTGTCTACTGTCTCAGACAGAATGGTGGGACATCAGACCTTTCATTGCGAAACGACTGCGCTAACGCTGAGTCGCGATGTTCACAGTTGAAATCTTTAAGAATTTGAGTTTCATCCTGACTAAAGAAATACTGTAACAGAATATAGATAATAAATCACAGCCATATTCGATCCACTACTGGATGAGGTCTCTCCCCTGAGAGAGGAGATTGGTCTACTGCTCCCACGCTGACCAGACGGGTTGGGAGAGGAGAGCCGAAGCTCTCACTGTGATCGCCACTGTCTTTTATTCACAGCAGCTCCCCAATTGCATCACGATGCTGGGTGGGCACCGTTCCAGACCCAAACGCCTCGGAAAAAATCTTTGGCCGCGCCGGGAATCGAACCTGGGACCCCTCAATCCGTAGTTAGACACGCTAACGACTAGGACGACGACTATACATGATCGCCCTGCTGGTCTAGTGGTTACCGTCGCTGACTCCTGCTCGTCAGGTCCCGACTGTGCCAGGGGATTTTTTTCTTTCAAAAACGAGAGGGTCTGGAACGGTGTCCATTCAGCATCGTGATGCAATTGGTGAACGTGCTGTGAAGATCACCGTTAAGAGTTTCGAATCTCCTTTCCCAATACATCTCGTCAGCGTGGGAGCAGTAGACCAACTCCTCAATCCGGGAGAGGCCTCATCCAGTAGTGGCTTGAATATGGATCAGAATCACGGCATTTCGGTTAAACATCCAAAATTACTAATTTCACAATCTTGATCATCATTATTATGTATTTCTGTAATTCAATTAAAAGGATGTCCATCGAGACAGGCGCAGGAATTTGATTTCACTATCTAAAACCACTGCGGGAGGAAGATAAAAATTTGCTTCCGAATCCACTGGAAATACTGAAATGCTTTTATTAAGGAGATGGTTTCAAAATCTAATATTTGCTAATACTGTGTGTAACTTCTTGTTAATTACCATTCTGGCTTACGAAATTACATCATGTTAAGGAATGAAAATCTAAATCTTAAGATTGATTTCTATTAATCTCGCAAAATATTTTGTAATAAGTTGGTTTTGAGATCTATACTTCAATAATTTCTTGATTTTTTTTTCTCTTATTTATTGTCCTAGCTCAAAATTCTGTATTTAGAGAATAAACTCATTAAATGAATGACTAAAAACCGTAAAATATATATATTATAATTCACGCTT
>JAGDQP010017725.1:0-12064 GCA_022664845.1 Lepisma saccharinum | reverse complement strand
ATATATATATATATATGGAGTTTTTTATCCTAAAATAACTTACTAGCCTGCAACGAAGTGACGTTTGGCTGGTTCTAGAACTCTTTAGGATTTGGGGCACAAAACATAAGTTTGAGAAAAAGTATCCGAACACCGAAATAATTCGGGGGGAAAAAAAAATTAAAGAAACACTTTTCTTAAATTATTCGTACTAAAACGTAAAAAATATTTTGTTCATGATGACTAAAAAGAAAAGCATGGGCGCTCGAAGTCAAGAATTTATAAAGTGACTATATTAGAGAGTCATGCTTTTTAGTAATGCATAAATAAAAAAAAATATGTTTTCCTTTTTAGTACGAATTGTTTAAGAAAAGTAAGTCTTTAAAGTTTTTCTTTTCTTTTGTTTCTACAGTGGAAATGATTTTAATTGTACTTTAGGAAATATATTAATGATTTTATGTTAGTTATGGTTTAACAGAATGCTGTTAACAAAAATGACGGTAAACCTTAATTTGAGCAAGATAGAGTTGTGACTTTTTGATTAAAACGTTAAATGTGATCTGAAAATATATTCCCAAACCCAAATGCTCTATTACCATACACAAGTAATAAAAATATCAGACAAAAATAAATAAATAAAATAAAAGGTTAGATTAAAAAAAAAAAAGTATATCTTTCCAGCGCAGCTCAATTTGGCGAAATATCCGATGCACCTATAAATTGTAAACTAAAATCGTAGTTTGTGAAACAGTTAAAAAAAAAAAAATCCTACAAAAATTACATTGTAGAAAAGATACGTAAATGAACACAATTAATTCGAATTCATATCAAGGGCTTACACCTTTATGGCATTCTTCCCAGGTTTGCTAACCATGTAGGTCTACTGTCAAAATGAGGAAAAAACTCAAAGAGGCAAATTGTTCACCGATGGTTAAGGAGTGAACAAGCAAATCCTCACATGGTCATTTTTGATTGAAAAAAAAGAAAAGTTCATTTTTTAAGACCTACATTGAATAACATGAAATGATTTTCTGAAAGTAGTACTTATCCCATTGTAATATGTACTTCCTTGATAAAATAGCTTTGCACGATTCACTTCAGCTTTTCATTACAGTATTAAAAAGAACAAAAACTTTTTAAATAAAAAAAAATCGACATGTGAGGTCAACAGTATAAAACTTTTCACAGTAGGCAGTAAACAGCTCAAACACCTCCCTCAATGTTGCTCACTTGTTAATCCCACCTGTTTTGCTGACCTTTTGGTGAACAAATCGAATGAGTAACAAGAAGCGCTTCATAGTCATGTAAAGCACTTCTATTCCGAAACCATTCCTGTCCCACTAAACCTTCAGATTTAGGTGGCATTCACAAAGCGAAGAAGAAAGAATTAGAAGTCTCCAAAAAGCTTTCCTTTCTGTTTCATCTCTGCCCTTCCCTTTACATCCCTATCCCTTGGAAACTTTTCGCGGAAGTCCCTGATGAATGTATTTAGCTGTACATTCGACTATGATCTTCAAAATGATCATTTATAAAAACAGGAAAGGTTTCACGGCAGTTTTACAATTTTTTTTGCAAAATTAGTCGGCCCAGATAGATGGACAACAATGCTCGCTTTCCTTGTGCAGACATTAGGTTAGTCGTGAAGGACTTTCTCCCAATGTGTTTTCTTTCTCTTCACTCATTACTGTATCTGTATCATTCTCCCATTCACAACGGTGGTTCACTTCATCGTGATCAGATTCCTGAGTCAGAGACATCTCGGACTCAATCAAGACTTTAGTCATCAGATATTTCTGCTAAAAACTATCCAAATGCGTTCATCTTTTTTCGTAAGCCATAATGATGTCAATCTAAATCAAGGTACTAATAACGAAACTCGTGTTACAAATTACATATCAACTCCAGTGTTCACATAAAAACTTCGAACACAGCGGAGCAAAACAAAAAATAAAACCAACAACTTTAACAAAAGTGCACACATAAACATGCGCGAGGCGATCAGCCATTTGGCCAACAACTTCCAAGCAACAGCACAGAGGGCTGACAATGTAAATAGATACTAGAATTTGATAATGACAGGACATTTACGCGATTTTGGGAAGGTAGTATGTAAAGGAACCACCAATGCCAAAACCAATTAAAAACAATAATATTTCACTACATGGGGCTGATGACATCTTTGCACACCTACTTAAGGAATAAATGCGATGTTCTGTGACATATACAGTGTGGACAAAGTGATTGGACACCAACACGCTGGCGCAATGGCACGCACCAGCAACGAACATGATCGGTGAGGTACAAAACCGAACAGGACTATGCCCAGTAATTTCCCAGGTAGAATGACGAGTAGGGGAAAAAAAGAGAGAGAGAGAGAGAGAGAGCATTAAGAGTTCGATTAAGCTAATGGGCTGTACCACTTTGTTATGAATATACGAAGCACTGCTGACGTCCGACAAGGCCCTAATTCGACTGTGGTGTTTGTCATCAATAGGCAGAAGACGAAGGAGCACTGCAAGGATGCACCTCGTCCCAGAAGACCCGAGAAACTACAACCTAGAAACTAGAGTGTTGCATGGGACAACCAGCACAGGAGTTTCAAACACCTACCAATATACAGTTTCCCCACCAAGACACTTCGTAAAATGGAAACAGGTGTTCTGAAGTGATAAATCGTGCTTCACTTTTCAGAAAGGCTGGACGTGTGTGGGTTTGATAGTTATCCCGAGCAAGGCTGCAAAGAGAACGTACAGTGCTCTCCGTTAAATACGAAGGTGAAGGGGACATGAAACGGCGAAGTCCACTGGTTGTACTGCATGGGAACATTAATGAACATTTTTTCACATTGTGACAGTTCTACGACTACGACGATTCTTTCTTCCAGAACGACAGTGTCCCTTGTGATATTTCCGTAGCTACATTGGTGTGATATACAAAGCATGAGGTCTCCCAGAGAAAATGGTCTGCACAGAGCCCAAACTTTACTCCAACTGAGAAACTCTGAGGAGAAATGCAACAACAAGGTGAAATAAATGTCTTATTTTTCATGAATTGTCCAACCCCTTTTGTTCATATCATTTATAATTTCCGGAATCGTTACGAAAGTGCAAGTTAATTTCACGAAAGAAGGTTCCAGGTTAGAACTTCTGATTATTTATGAAGTAACTTTTAAGCTAATTGCTTCGAGTTTGACTAACATCATGTAAAGTATTGAATTATGGAGTTAGTGAACTTCTGGTCCAGCTATCATATAGTGTCATAATAGAGTGCTGGGGATAAGTTAATAGTCTTCGAAACGACGTGTTGAATTAATACAAAAATCACACACCAGTTAACAGTTCTGTATTTGGCAAGTAAAGAAGAAACTGCAAAACAATAAGTGGAAATTATTAAAGCAACATAGAACCCTTGTTTCTGATTAGGATAAGAAAAAGCTATGCTAAAAGAGAGCCTTTGCACGATGTAAATTAATCCGGAACGGTGTGCGGTTAAACGATAATATTCAGGAGAAATAGACAACATACCGCTGATCTTCAAACACCTATGAAAGCACTAGAGCATCCTCCATATTATCCTGACTTGATACCATTCGAAACTTTTAAACTTGTATCTACGATTGAAACTTGTCCCAAAAAGATGATGATTCACTAGTGCTTAATATATGATTCAAAATAAATCGACAAAAGTATTGTTATAAAATAATAATAATAATAATAAAAGAGTTCAAACCCAGGTCGACAAGTTACGACAAAGCGTGAACGCCAACCATTCTATGATAAAACATACATCAATGAAACCACCTGAAGGTAAGAATGTGATCTTTGATATACACGTACAGCCGAACACCGTTAATCCGTCACCTATGGGATTCAGGTCACGATCGGAACACGAGGAAGGTGGGATGATCAGAGGATCATAAACATTTAATACATTATAGTCCTTCAAGCTCAGCGTCACATGCTTACACTTTTTAATTGCCATATAGGACGAGTACATTACACTGAAAGGCGATTTTTTAGCACAAACAAACTGTCCACTTTGTAAAAAATTACTACTTAAACAACAAACACTATTAAAGCAAAACATCAGAACGCACTGCTCGAGTGTCAACTCAACAAAGTACATACGTAGTATTTTAAGGAAAAGTACAGACATTCCTCAAGCTCCGCCGGAGTCAGATAATGCGAGGAGTCGAACCATCGGAGGTCGGATTACCGCGGTTCTACTGTAATTATAAATTTGTTATTCCGGTAATGGAATCTTATTTGTAAGATAAGTAAATTCCGGGAACTAAATAAAGTTATTCTGATTTGTTTAACAATGAACGAAATGCTATTTATCTACTGATACATATGTCACTTCCGGTCACTGCAAAGCACAGAATTCTTCAGTATAAAGGAATTTCAGAAGTAAAATGTACGAAGACCTACCAAATATGTATGTTCATTATTCGATCTTGAAAGTAATTTATCTTTGTTGTTCGATTTCGATGTGCTGATAGCTAAACAAAAACACACAGAGAAAATTAAAAAAAGAAAGATAAGTAAAATATCGAAACAATACTTACCACATCAATCTCAATTTCCTGGATCTGAAATCGGAGGATGATGGTCCAAATCAGTCCAAGGATCAGTCTTGGGTTTCCGTCTACAATGTCTTCAGCTCCTATACTCTCCAATCTCACCTAGACAAGGAAGAGAATATGCATTTACATCAATTATGTTTCCAAATCAGAGTTAATTACAATATTCACAGTAAAAACATGTACATATTTATGGAATTAAGGTTACAGTTATTTTGTACGCGAAAAACAAGTTTTTTTTTTCTTTTCTAGCACTTATTTACATGTAGGTAAATCACAGATTATGAAAACTTACCTGGCTAGTTTGTGAGATAAATGGCCCAACATACACTTCGTCAATGTGCATTGCGCATGGGTAAGTTACTAATAAGACTTTTTTTTTTTTTTTTTTTTCGAAGTCTCACTCGGAGAACACACGGACTTGTTCTCTAGAAAGTATATATTTCTATTTATTTTCTGAAAGGACTTCCGGTATCAAAATTAGCTCCGCATTCGACTTTTGTGAAACGAAAAACCGCTAGCGAAACTTCGTATCGGTGTAATGGTGTAAATGGTAGCGGTGTAAGAACTCGTTAGAATTGAAAACCTTTTAGCGTAGCCCTAGGGGTTTTAGGCACGTGGGTATCGTACTTCTGATGCCCATGTGCATGGCTACGATTCTAGAGCTACAACTTTATATATATACTTTTTTTTAGCAACATTGGAACGTTCAATTTTTGTTGTCTACCAATCGCAAATGGTGTTTAAATACAAAATAACGCAAATTACTATGGCACTAATTATGAAATGAAATGTTTTTATTTCGCTACCATTATACGAAGTTTATCCAACATTTTTTTCCTTTCAGCATTCTACAGAAGTGGAAAATGCGGAGCTCTTTAATTGGTACAAGTCTGTGTGTTCTTCGACTCAGCGTAGATCTGAGTAGCAAAATGAATAGATAAAAGAAAGCATGTTCAGCTCCAAAGTTACACTAAGTTCAAATTTAGATTGTAAAGTACGGAGCTCCGAACCTTACTATCCGGTTCGGGGTGGCATTGCTTTAGAAACAGTTATTATAAAGTTACATCTTTGTACCAATAATAATAAACTAACGCTATGGCTTACGAAACTCGCGAGTTCATTACACGATCAGCTTGCAGTAACAGCAAGCTGACATCAGCATGTAGCGCTGAAACGCTGCTACGTTTAATACAGGTTTTAGAAGCATCTCATTCTCTAATCACATCTCTCTCTCTATTTTCCATTATTCTTGACTTCAACTATAATTAAAACAATAAAACATCCATGAGAACGAAGAGAATTTCGGCTGCATGGGCAATCCGCCAAAAGACAAGATTTACACTAGCATATCCCCAGAACAAAAAACGAAAGAAAGCGAACAATCTCCAGTTGCAACCAAGTGTTAAATCAACTATCTTTAAAACAGACATAAATTTGCTATAAAAATTGTCCACACACGTCTCAACAATAGATTCAAAGTAAGCGAAATTCCCTTCGATCTGAACACTAGCATGTCAACATCAGTAAGTAACATGTTTAAAGCAAATATTTAAAACAATGAAATAAGAAAATAAGCCTTAAAGAAATGCACTTGAATGTAAAAAATAATTATTGCGTTACGCATGTAAGAAAGGCAACAAAGTTTCTTTTTAGTATTGAGTGTGAAATCAACGATACCATAAGGTAAAGTGAAGTAAACCTTCGGATAAGTTCGTAATTTTGAGTTATTTTGCGTTGCCATCGCGCCAACTTCTCAACTGATACTTCAAAAAGTGTTGATAACTGAATTTTACACAAATAAGAATCTATAGCACATTTGATGGAAAGTTGAGTTTGAATTGGATGTGTGGTTCAGTCCTCTGAATATAAGAGAGAACCTTCACATTTTTCTTCACACACGATAATGGATATAGTTTCACAACGTAGCAATTTCACGTGGCCGAACACTTAAGATCGTATGTACCGGTACTTAATTCAATATCCTGCATAAATGTTTCAGCCCCTGACTCGAATTTGAATTCAATTAAATGGAAAAGTATGCTGTTTTTTAACACACCTAAAGAATTTGAATAAAATAGCTATTTTAGATCCCTTTATAGCATAGAACTAGTTATTGCTAACAATAACGAACCTTACAGTATATTCCCACTTTTTCCGTCAGTGTAAAAAAAAATATCCTGAACATCTATGTTGCCCCGCATAACATTTATGTTATATTGGGTTGCATAATATAACAGGAAGTCGGTTCTCTATTGAAGCAAAATACCAAACACTAACTAGAGTTAATTGTTTTATGTGCCTATCAAGAGACCCTCCGAACTTTAGCAATATCGATTCCAGCATTCGTTTGTTTTTCTTTTAGTCCACTGTTTGAAGGCGGTTCATTTAAAATTTGAAGTTCGTTCAAAATAAAACAATGTCTCATAAAAATATACTTTTAGCTACGCAATGGTGCCATTTTTATCTACGTCTAAAGCAATTAAATTAAAAGTTACAGTTAAGAGCCTCACTTTAGAAATCCACCCCGATATTAGTTATTAATGCCTTTCAAATGAAGTAACTCACAATTTTAAGATCCTAGTTATAGATGAGATTTGAAAGCCTCACGTATGACGTCCACCATTAGGGACATTAATTATTTCAGTTCAACAATTTCAGTACCTCAATTAATTCGTTTGGTACACATTGGCAAGTATTATCTGGCCCTCTTTCCACAATTTAGTTGTCGTCTGGCAACCATCGTCTTCATTCTTTTCAATGGAAGTTCTCACCGAAAACGTCCTCCCTGTCTTAATAGGATTAAACCGTAAACTCCAATAAAAGTTCAGAAATGCGCTATTAATAATGAACGTTTAACAAAAAAACTAAAATATTGTTTGTTCACAGTATGTCCTGGTAACTTCCGACTCGTTCATTTTTGGTATCCATCTCAGCGATTCAGTCAGACTCCCCGAAAGAGGGATATCAGCCCCAAATTTTAGAGTAAATCCTAGTGCTTTCAAACTTCTACGGTTAAAAATCTATAGAAACCATGCAAAATGCTGCTTACACCCTCCCAATTTTGACTTTACACCCCCGAAACTGAAAATCCTACCAAAACCCCAAAAATCAAACTTCTTCAATACATTAAAAAAGAAAAAAAAATGGATTGTTTCTTTTATTCAACTAAAAAAGAAAAGAAAAGAAACCAATAGCCAAGTGGTTAGAAGCGAACTATTCCCGGTCCCACCAACTTTATTATTTCCATCCTAGGCCACCAAAACCGCGTATTGGAAATAATTAAACTGACATTTTTTTTAATGGGGGGTGACATTTTTTTTAATGGGGGGTACAATTTCAGAAACGAAAGTTTCAATTTTTTTTTAATGAAAATAAAAACTGGGCATATCGACTGCTGACTGACGCTGAAGGCCAATCAGAAACTTCACAGTAACTGATTAAACTTGACGTAAACACAACCAGAATTGAAGATTTAGCCTGACATTGAAACTGCCTAATTATGATTCAAACCAGCTGTGTAGCATTCGAATGACGATGTTCATGACACCAGGAGATTCTTTCCTTGCCTTGCTGTGGCCGAGTTTAGTCGTTAAGCCAGGTATTGCCATCAAGGAAGGATAATAGCGCCAAAACCTGTTTTTTGTTGTTCCCTCCTTGTTTTTTTTTTCTTTTTTTGAATAACACAAGGATGAGTTTAAAAAAGGAAGTTCAAACTAACAGTAAACAGGCTGTGTAGTTGGAAAAACCGTAACCAAACATGTGAAAGAACTGGAGACAAATTTATGGTACTGCACATACAACATCTGGTGATTCAAAGTCGCAAATAAACTTTTATTCGTATGTAAACAATTCCCCACCACCAACGTATACATATAAAAAAAGAACTTGCATATTATGTGTCCGAAGATTCAAATTCGTATATTTTGAACAATTCTTGAAGAAGTAAACAAAAATTTCGCACACATATATTTTGAATTCTTGATAGTTTTCAATTTCCCTTTTACAAGAATTAGGATAAAACGGAAAATTATATTTTGCTCAGTTTGGAATATAGACTATACAAACTTAGTTATCAATAACTTAATGAATTTCCAACACAAAACACGTGTAAAGGACAAGACCTCGGGTTGCCCGAGACGTTAGCGCGCTCGCACTCTGTGCGCGTGGTCACCAGTTTTTATACCCACTGGTTTCTATTCAAAGGAGTGATTCGGAGCCCACTTTATCAAAAATTGCAGGGCCCGTCCTTAGAAGCTCAACAGCTACTTTACAATGATAACAATTTCAATTTCAATTTCAATTTATTCAGCTTGTACATTAGCTTACGAATAGTAAGCATTACAGTTGTCAGATAACAAAACATTACAGATTATCAGTTAAATATTCAGTCATTGTGTAATAAGACTTTTGTACAAAGAAATTGAACAGTCTTCTCTTAAATATATTAATATTGCTTATACCTTTCATGTCTATCGGAAGTTTATTGTATAAGCGTGTACAGTTCATATATACGCTTTTTTGAAAAGAAGAGGAATTTTGCTGTGTAACATATACATTTTTTTGTTGCCTAGTATTATATAAATGAATAGTTACAACGAATTAATAGTTCTTCATTTTTTGTTACATATAAAATAGACCTGTACATATATAGACATGGTAAAGTCAGCAGTTTTTTATTTCTGAACGTATCTTTACAGGATGTACCTCTACGTAAACCAAAAATTAACCTAATTGCTCTCTTTTGTAGACGGAATAGCGTTATAACCTTGGTTGAGGAACCCAAAAAAATCACTCCATAGTTTATTAGTGAATAAAATTTTGCAAAGTACAACGATAAAAGTGACTGCCATGAAACAGTATTACATAATCTGTAGAGCGCAAAGCATACTGAACTTAGTTTACTAGATAATTTGTTTATATGTTGATCCCATTGGAAATTATCTTGAATTAAAACTCCTAAAAATTTGACCGAGGATGAGATTTTAATTGTTCATGAATCAAGGATAGCTAAGGAAGAGAGCAGGCTTTGTTTTTTTAGATGAAAATTGCACGGCCCAGGAAACAACGGGGGAAAAAAGTAGAAAATAAAGTTGTTAGGACATTGATCTGCACTGCAACTGAAAGTATGCTTGCGTTTTGCGAAGTAAAGAAGAATTTGAATATCGCGAAATGGAGAAGATAACGCTAAGACAAAAAGGTAAAACCAAGATCAGGATGAAGTGAGTTAAACTTAATTGCCTTGCAAGACCCGCCACTTCTGACAGCACACTAACGATGAAGATCTGATTGACTGGTCACACGTACAATAAAACGAAGACTGGAAGAAGTGAATTCATATATTGGAAACACGGATATGATATAAGCCACTAACGGCGACTAAATAAGTGCGTATAAGATCCTAAACATACACTTAGCACCTCTCCCTTCTCTCCAATACGTTGTCATCGGGTCCGGCCGTACATAGATACTTCTACTATAAATTTACTTGCGTTCGTTAGTCCTCGGCGGGAAGTCGAAGCCCGTACACTCAAATTCATAGAAAATGTAGATATGTGCACTATGTTGTACAATACGCCAGATTTGAAATTAACTTTCCATAGGCCATTTTCTATGATTGTACGTCATATGCATAACTCCAACATAAATCCGGCAACATCACCTACTTCTCCTCATCTGTCAAAAGCGTTAATAATATGGAATTCAGTGGTGTGTGTGTTTTCAAATTTTTGAACATACTGAACCAATGCCAAGCAATAATGAAATGTTGAAAAGCGGTCCCAATAATACATGTCAATGTGTATCAAATGAACTGAGATTTTGACACTGTTTATTATAACTGAGAAATTAGATTTCCCATAATTGATGACGTCATGCGCCTACACAATTATTAGCATTATTGCTTGTCATTGGTTCAGGATCTTCAAAAATATGAAACACACACACGCAGCGTAGGATCGAAGGTCTCTAGATTAACCTCAACAGCGCGATTTTTTACGAGTTTAGTTCGCAAAAGGCTCTGCTCCATTTCCCACATTATTTACTTTTAAAAAGTATTTATTTTATATTGAAAAGCAATGTTGAAATATCCACAAAGTGAGATATGTCCTAAGGATGACATATGTATGTTATTGATATCTACAGATTCTATCAATGTCAAATTGAGGAGAAAATATTTGATGAAAAGAGATAAGTTAATTAACCAAATACCAAAATTTACATCAGGCTTGATGTCTTCATAAAAAAAAAATAAATATACAACAATCCCCCTCCCCCCGCATTCTTCTTTTCTATCTGATAA
Source organism: Lepisma saccharinum (assembly GCA_022664845.1). Taxonomy (NCBI): domain Eukaryota; kingdom Metazoa; phylum Arthropoda; class Insecta; order Zygentoma; family Lepismatidae; genus Lepisma; species Lepisma saccharinum. The sequence goes on along the minus strand of JAGDQP010017725.1, from coordinate 1,202 downwards.
GGTTTCATACAAAGAATTTAGGACTTTGGATTTTTGAAGCATTCTATTAAGTTTACTTATGTTATCATGATCAACATAATACATTCTTCTCTTTTTAACGAAATATTAGTGACTAATCATGGTTGTTTGTTACACTTTGCTCATCACTCAGCCTCCGCGGTCTATTGGTTACGGTCATTATGCTTCGATAAGTTGGGCAGGGATGTTAGGACATTGGAACATTAATGAATTAAAATCTGGATTACGAAATCGGAATGCCCATTTCTGTGAATCTGAAATTCAGGAATTTACTGATCTGACTGCAACTGCACCTTTTGGAATTAAAGTACACAAGGAAAAAATCTTTCATTTCCCGGTGTCTACGTGATTTAGCTCCTTGACTTGTAATCAAGATGTCCCGTGTTTTCGATCCCAGGAAGAAATGAGAAATTTCGACATTCCGGACCGCACCACTGAGGATATACAGGTTTTGGACAAAATAATGGAAACGCCTGTCAAAAATGGGACATATTGTAATGGTGCTTGGTATCACTGGGCACTGCGTAAATCAACCGTCTCTTGTTTGCAGGAAGGATGGACTGTGCACTAATAGTAGAGTGAGGCAGTGTGGTTGTGGACATTGTGCAGGTGTAGTGAGTGATCAGTATGTCCGACTTGACGGCGTTTCAATTATGGATGCTCGCCTAGCTCATCTGTGAGCAAAACATCGACGTTATATGGTGTAACACAAGAGACGGTCTCGAAAGTCATGACCGCATACACAGTGCACGGAAAAACAGGGTCGGTGAAGCACAATACTAGTCGAAAGGCGAAGCTGTAGGATAGGGGCCGCCGGGCCTTGAAGCGGATTGTGACGTCGTAGAAAAAAACAACAGCCGACAAAGTGACTGCATAACTTAATCTGCACCTAAACACCCCGGTGTCATCCAAAACAGTGAGGCGGGAACTGTATAAGGTAGGTATCATCCATGGGCGTTTTGCTATTCCCAAGCGCCGAATGACAACAATGCTCAAAGACGACTGCATGCCCACAAAAACCAGACGTTGGAGGACTGGCAACGTGTCGTGTGGTCGGACGTGTCACCCATTACCATTTTCCTCACCAATGGACTCGTGTTTGTCTGGCAAGCATACAATGTGGACGGTCTCCGCCCGACTGTCAAACATGATGATGGTGGCTATATTACAGTCTGGGGCGCTAT
>JAGDQP010017724.1:0-37935 GCA_022664845.1 Lepisma saccharinum | reverse complement strand
CTAGGTGTGAATAGGATTTGTGTGTTTGAGAACCGTGACCCTTCCTTGTCAGATCGAAACTAGGAAAAAAAGTTATTACTCAAACTGTAAAAACATGAGTAATTTTAAAGCTATAGGCTCCCAAATGTACCGAACTGTCGTCACAAATGACGTAATATCTCATATAATGATGTAAGATGTGTCGGATTAGCAAATTGCATTGGAAGTACAATCATGTAGTCCGGCACATATTATCGGACCGGGCCTTGTCGGATTATAGAGATCCGCGTCGGACTGTTGAACTGTCGGACTACAGACATTACTGCAGTACGCAAAGTTTGTGTTTGGGGATCGAAGGATAATGGGGGGGTAAGTAGTTCACATTGCAGAGTAGACCGTCATGGAAATCCCCTCTGAGTGACATTGTCGAATCAACTTTGTTTTTAATTTGCTTATCCGACGACATCATCTGTACCTTAACCAAAGAAATGGGTAGCTTTCGTCAATAAGGGCATGCTGACGAAAAAGAAAATAAAATAAAGAGATACCGTACTGAAAAAAAAAGTTGGAGCTGCCATTTTACAAACGATCGCAAAGGCTCCGATTCCTTGATATCATTTTACCCACTCAAGCATTAATTCTTATAAAATAGGCTGGCAACACTGACAACTGCAGTGCTTAGGTACGTGAAAACTCTCAGTACTTTCCTATTGTGTCAAATAATAGTAACTTTGGCGCAGCTAAGTATAACTGAATGGAAGTATTTGAATAATTGATTATTTAAAAAAAAATGGGTTTGCAACACTTTAACTACTGCACCAATCAAGACGGTTCTGGCGGCTCTGAGCTAGTCAAGACCTTTCTAACGACATGTCACACAAATATCTACACCTTGTAGTTCCTGAGATTTAATTTCTGGACACGAACGGACGGACACTATAATTGGGAATAGAAGGTCCCTTTGCTATGGCTTTTCTATCAAGGGACCTAAAACTTCAATTAACATAGAGCAGAGTTTCTCAACGTAGGGGTGGCGACTCCAAAGCGAGAGGAGGGTCGCGACCTCAAGGCAAAAGTGGATCGCGATGACGGGGTTGCTTGGGTCTCCTGAAGGCTTCAACACTCACTAAGAGAAACAAACCCGCTTATTATGAACAAGAAAGGTACTTTTAGGTGTCGCCGGCCAGCCAGAAGACATAGTAAACGGAGGTCGCGGGATGAAAAAGGTTGAGAAACACTGTCAGTGGTATTGTAAGCAAAGAGAAACTTTCTTTAAAAAAAAAACAAGATCATTGTTTGAGAAACGTGTATAAAAAGAGTATTTGGCACTTGGGGAATTTTCATATTTGATAACATGCTGGACTCATTTTGCAGTAATATTCAGTGGTACTGTTTGTGTCACAATCGAATGCCTCCTACTGCATCATAATAAAGCATTGTGGTGCACGAAAGATAACATTGTACAGCACAGTGAAAGAGATATTGCAGTAGTTTTTTTGCTGACAAAACATTAGGTAACATACAAGGGAGTTTAATCTGTATGGTAAATAGTGCAAAGCAGTTACGTTTATTGTAGATTCTAAATTACGCAATATTACCATTATTCTAATACAGGTATTTATTTATATTAGGAATGGTAGTTTAAGTATTAGGAAATGTAATGTGATTTTTTTTTTTTATTTTCTTAACTGTGTATGTAAGGCCATGTAGTGTATATTACAGAAAATGAAAATATATTTCTTGGTACAGCATTTTAAATGAGCGTTATTTAATTAAAATATTTAGTCCAACCTTCGCTCTCTTACTTGCTTTACCGCTGACCTACAGCGAAACGTTCGAGCTCTGTGCACATAATGTGTTTTCCAGGTCTTAATGAAGGCAACTCATCTGTGCTGGTGTTGCAATCCAGAAAATTCTGCGACGGATTTTTAAGTATAGTTTTTTTGTTTTTTTTTTCGTTGAAATTTTACAGTACCTCCCGACAATTATGCAACCCTTAGGTCCAGTTTTATGACATCCAGATAAGATGCGGACAAGACAATCTTCAGATAACATTTGACAAATAAATCAGAATTATCTCGTGGATAAGAAACTGAAACTTAATGAGAATGTGGTAAAACCATCGAGCTCTACGTTAACGATACTGGAGTGATTGCCCAGTGTCGAAAGATAGACGCCAGAGCAAATATTTAAACTCGTTTTCCAGTCTAATCCAATGTGGACCACATTTTCAGTTCTAACTGTTTTATACTCTTCTTATCGCTGTGTGGCCCGATTTTTGATTCTTGATTCTAAGAGTTATTCATGTAAGAGTATATCGTACTCTGCATAGAATAGAAAATACTGCAAATAATATTTAAGTTTTTTTTGTCAGAATTAAGACATAAATAAAAAACGGACCACAAAGCGTTAAGTGTAAAAAACAGAACCGGAAATTTGGTTCATATTGGTTTAGACTGGAAGTGGACAAACGAGATTAAGAGTGGTCTCCGCTCCCTGGTTTCATATATTCATGAAATTTTCAATGGCTGCAGTCAGTCCAGTATCGTTTCTTGATAGAGATCATTGGGTAAAACTCAACCTTGGTTGCAAATAAATATTATAAATGTTTTTGTTTAATGTGTTTAAAAATATTAGAAATGTGTTTTTAGTTCTTTAAGGATTCCATCATTTCAAAATTTTTGGAAGAAAATTTAAAATGATTTCTAAGCTATCTAACTTCTTCAGAAATTATAAAGTAATTTTAAAATACTTATTGAAACATGTTTCGAAATTGTTTACGTATTTCAAGAAATTTTATAATTACATTAAAATACGTTTTAAAATAATTTTCTAGCTGTTTCTCTTCCAAACATATTGAACTTTTATAATTTTCTTTTTCTTCTTTTCAATAAAAACTTTCCAAGAATATATTTTTCTTCACATGTTACTCTGAATACAGTATGGCCCGGAATAAAGCCTACTGAAAGTTGCCAACATTGTACACCGTTGGTGGTGGTAAGAATACAGAGCAGTACGGTGTCAGTGTGACTTTAGTTCTTGTAGAGAATCATGGATCTCGATACGGGAGACGGATCTACTTCTAATGACCCGAAATTGAAGCCAGCGCAAGCCATGATCACCTGGAAGGTGAAATTGATTAAAAAGACAACTGAACATCACGTTCCGCACAATACCTTATTTAAAATATTCCAGTCTTCCTCTTCTCTTCCTTAGCTAGATCTTCATCCATTCTTTGCTTCCACACACCCTGGCATGGGCCAGCCAATAAGACGCAAGTAAATCCCAATTCACCAGGCAAAATTAATCGAAAACTGGCTTCAAGTTGACCCAGCTTAATTGTATTGGGCATCCAGCATCTCCGGTATCTAAATTCATGGCAGAGTAGGAGTAGTCAAAGGCGGTTCGTAATGGCCTGAGTGTTCGTGAGAAGTCATTTGTTGTGGAGCATTATTTCCTCTCATACGGAAGTAGCCGAAGTGGTGGAAGGATCGTGAAACTTGTTTAGAACTTGTTTGAGTTTTGCAAAATTCCGTCAAACGACGTCAGTGCTGTGCCAACGCAAATAATGTCACTTGGGAAGAAAGCTTATTAGCCGTTAAGAATCTGTGTTTTAACACACAGTGATTTCAGCAAGACAGAGTCACTGGACACGTCCAGCGATTCCGCCAGACTCCCCCTGGGGGTGTCATCCCCCCAAATCCTCGAGAACGCCCCCAACTGTAACATTTTTGCGGTCAAAAATCGATAGAAACAGTGCAAAACTCTACTTACACCCTCCCAATTTTGACTTTACACCCCCAAACTCAGAATCCTGGCGGAATCCCTGTACACACCGCTAGTGAATATTTACAGTTTGTGCAACACCACTTTTAGGACTGCAAAATCTTGATGCAAATCCGTGTCCTGCTCACTCATCCCGCCTAATTCTTATCTGTAGGGCATACTAAAGGGGTATGTCTGCCGTGATCCAGTGCTTCGTAATATTGAACTACTCAAATATCACCTCTGTGTTGTATTCAATTTCATGAAATACAATTGCGGCCATGTTTGACAGCTTGGATGGATGTAAATACGGTAGCCGGATCGACTGGCCCAATACAATTAAGCTGGGTCAACTTGACGCCGGTTTTCGATTAATCTTGCCCGGTGAATTGGGATTTACTTGCGTCTTATTGGTTGGTCCATGCCTGGAAGCAAAGAATGGATGAAGATCTAGCTAAGGAAGAGAGGAGGAAGATTGGAATATTTTAAATATGGTATTGTACGAAACGTGATTAATGCTCAGTTGTTTTTTAATCAATTGCATCTGCCACGTATTCATAGATTGTGCTGAATTCAATTTCGGGTCGCTAGATGTAGATCCGTCTCCCGTATTTAGATCCATGTACAGCTTACAGCGTCGCTATGAACTTTTGGTGTTGGACGGGATACACTTGGATCATGTGTATTGAATATGTTACTTGTTCTGTTTCTGGTCAGATGCTGCATTTTATTGCTGTTTTTGTAATATTAATAAAGATCATAACAAAATGAAATCAGAGAATATTTTCATTTCCAAGTTTGAAAGAAAGAAAGTATCAATTATTATAAAAGTGGAAATTTTTGAAAATTTCAAGGTTCAAAGAGCAAATCTCTAAATCCTAATGTTATATACGAGGTTATGCATTAATGTTCCAACCTTTCTTCACAGTTTGCAACACTGCGTTCTGTATTTCACATATGGTGTTTGCCATCACTAGAGGATACCACGTATGCAATAAACTGATGTAGTGTCATTTTTAAAAAATGATATCTTGAGTTGGTAACACTGACTACCCGATGACATCAATTTTATAAACTCCTAATATCCACAGTATTGAAACCGTGGATCTAAATACGGGAGACGGATATACTTCTAGCGACCCGAAATTGAAGTCAGCACAAGCCATGAGTCTGGCAGGTGTAATTGATTTTAAAAAATCATCACGTTCCGTACAATACCATATTTAAAATATTCCAATCTTCCTCCTCTCTTTCCTCCATCTTCATCCATTCTTTGCTTCCACACACCAAGGCATAGGCCAACCAATAAGACGCAAGTAAATCCAATTCACCAGGCAAGGTTAATCGAAAACCAGCGTCAAGTTGACCCAGCTTAATTGAATTGGACCAGCCAATCCGTCTACCGTATTTACATCCATGTATTGATACAAATCCCCTTGCGAGAACTAAATTTTATTCTCGTAAATAGTTTAAGATTTGTGGCGAAATTATCATTGTATCTACCATTGCAAGGTGTCGATTGTGGGCTCGCAATTGCAAATCCTGTATCTCGAAATCGAAACGGAATTCGACCCATGATTTTGTGACTTTTTTTTTCTTCTTGTTTCGTGTCAAGATTCATCTTCCAAAGTTTGTAACCATATTTTCTTTACACTCTATATAGATAGTAAATATACTCGCGTCTAGGGAGAGCGCACATGGAAACATAGAATGTTAACAACACTTGCGTGCGAGAGTGATGGCGCTCATAATAGTAAATATGGTCGGAATAGTAATATGCCAAATTCTATGTTTTCTTCTTTTTTCCTGGCAAAAGCATTCTTATATTATCTTATCTATTATAATAAGTGTATTAGGAACGATTAGTATAGATTAGGAAGGTCATGTTCGGTTTATTATCCCCGACGGGCCACGCCTTGTTTCCATGTGCTTCCCGTAGACGCTAGTGTAAGTTTCTCCTTTCTAAAAAAAAAAAAAAAAAAAAAAAAACTATTTGTAATGCAGCTATACTTATCACCAAAATATTATATATTTTATTTTAACATAACATATGACTGGTCTATCTTTCTTTCTTCAGCAGGGACAGAAAAGAAAGTAATGCAAACGTAGTCATTTATGGAATTTTAGTAACAGCATCAATTTTATTAATAAATAATTTCCGTAGAATAAATGTATTGTTGAAATATATGCACTCCATAGCAACTTAATTTATATTTTTGTGTATGGTTGGGGTTTCAAGAGTACTCGAAGAGGTAAATTGAAATAACTATATTTATTATTTTTTAAAGTATTATGAAGTGATTAGTGTTGTCAATAATCAGTAATTTGTATTGAAATTATTAATGAAGACACAATAACTGTTTTCAAATTGTTAACAGTGAGCTTTTTTGCTATCTTTTGGTCAGAGTTTTAGTTTTTTTGGTGGAGAAGCTTTAGTTATTTTAGTGTTTAACTGCATTATAAAAGGTAAAATTATTAATCACCAGCCTTATATTTAAGTTCATGACATACACGATACAGAAATGAGACTTTAATTGAAATTGGAAGAGAAAGTAATTTCAGCACGCTGTTTTCAGTGGCGAGGGTCATTTACACTGGCATAACTAACGGGCCCTAAGGCGCACAGTATTTCGTGAGTTAAAAATAACATTTTCACAAAGTATTAACAGCCATCTTATCTACTTCAATGGCCAAAACTGACTTCACCAATGTATTTCCGGTAAAATTCTAACCCAGATTGATATACCGTATTACATGACCCTCTTCCTATTTAAAAAGTCGAGCAAGATTCAAGATGGCGGCTATGATAAACGTACTCACTAAAAGATAGCGCATTCACCCAATATCCATTCATGTATATTTAAGCGTTTTACAAATAAACGTGTGTTTTCAGACTTACTTGTTAGATCCCACTATAAGTATTTATGCTTTTGAATGATGACTTTTGGCCACTGCGCCCGTCTTTATGGACGAAAGCACTTTTAATGATGCTTTGTGGTGGTTTCCTGATGTACCCTACTTCTCTACCAAGTTTGGTCAAAAAATCGCTTTGAAGCATCGATAGGTTTACTTGTACGAATATACATATTTTGCCATTTTTAACGGAATGTGACGTAGTAAAACCCTACCATCCCGAACGGCCGCAGCTCAGTTGATAGAGCGTTGAGATCAAAAGATCCTGGGAACGATTCGAACAGTTGCCTATGCTGACAGGTTTTCCGATGTGGTTTTCTGAGTTACATCAGGCAAATACTGGGATGGTACATACAAACTAGGCTCTGACCGTCAGCCTTACAACATCCTCTCCTCTGCCCTATCCCGACCCGAGCTTGAGATTCCTAAAGGGCAAAATACCGTAAATGAAATTCAAATTCAAAAGGCTACCACGAATGTAGGAATAAATAAAATGCGGCAGTGATTTTTTCCTTTCCTTTCTGAAGCTATATAAACCCAACCAAAATAATTTGATTCCTAAATTCAGGAGCGTATCGTGGGGACTATCTAGGCTACTGCTGCAGTCTAAGCTCGTGAAAAAATATTTTAATCTGAACAAATAATATTAATTTACATGAAAGAGTGCCAGAACACCTATCATCATCATCAATACTATGTGTGACCATACACTCTTTGTAAATATTATTACTTTGGCTAGCGGTAGTCCAAGCTTTGAATCCAGAATACTCAGTTTTCTTACAATTTCTATTCATCTAGTTGTTCAGGTAGGCCAGTTCAAGACCTATTCATTAGCCCTCATTGAAATATCAAACATTCTACTCTTCGTAAGAATAATTTTCTGTTTACTTGACTTTATAATTATTTGAATTTTAAATTCAATTTTATTTGTGGCCTTTAAGCATCTTTAGCACACCAGAATAGTATAGGGAGAAGATATGGAAGGAAAGTCGGAACCAAAATCTAGTTTGAAGGTACCATCTGGGCATTAACCTAGTGAGACTGAGAAAAATCCTCAGTCAGGATGGGCGGCCGCCGGGATGGAACCCAGGACTTTCATAATGCAAAGCCCAGGTTCCTTGAGGACTGAACTGGCCGCTCGATGACTTCATATTGGAATTACTGACTTCTCAAAGGGCAAAAACGTATATTAATATCTGGACCTTATAATAGTATTCAAATTGAAAACGCTATTTCGCTTAATTTATATGCTTTTGTATTCATTTGTACCAAAATTTTGCTAATTATGTCCTCAGACAAAAGTGTGGTCAGTTTTTCATCTTTCTGAAGGTGAATGTTGAACAGAGATCTTGGCAGAATTTTCAGATGGGGTGATGGTGTAAGTAGAGTTTTGCAAGGTTTATAGATTTTAACAGTAAATAAAAATAAAGTTGGACGTGTGTGCTCGAAAACTTGAGGGATGGCACCCATTGGGCAGAATCCCTGCTGTTAAACATTTCTTTTGCGTTTTTGTTATTTTAGAAGTACTTTCTAAACACATCTTAGACACATTTTCTTCACTATCTATTGTTATAAAGTAAGCTTCACTCATTTTCCCATCAACCTTCTTCAACCTATAGGAAGAAAAGTGACGAACTCTGTTCTTCAGAGCTCCATTTCTTAAAGAAATAGTTTTATCATGAAGACGATGTGGGCTCTAACTCCACTCTCGCCATTGATAAATACTTTCCTAAGCTACTTACACCATTTATTGACACAATATTACTTATTTGAAAACAAAATACAAAAAAAGTGTTCGAATAATGTTTTTTTTAATATTTGTTTATGTATTTTCGTCTTGTTTTACGTAGCGAAGTTAAGGCCATCACGGTTTTTGATTACACGCAACCATCAATACACTATAATTCAAAGTTCAGTAAAAGAAAAAAGCAGTAATTATAATAAATCTATATACTAAAAGAAAAGAAAGCGAAAATAAAAGTGGACTAAACTACAAACTGAGATAATGTAGCGCAAGGGTTTCTCAACTTGGGGAGTCGCGACCCACAGAGGGGTTGCGGGTTATGTCCAGGGGAGTCGCGAGACAGGTGAAAAGATAAATTTTACTAAGGTTTTGTAGTGTAAAAGTAATAGATTTCAAAGTATTTAATTTGATTGCTGATTTTATAATTACTAAAGATGTAATTTGTTAAATAGTTTATTTGATAATATAATTAGGATATTTTTTATCAAGTACAACAAATGAACTATCACGTTTTAAAATAAAAAATAAATGTTACACAAAATAATGAAAAAATAAATAGAATTAAAGCGTTACGATAAGATAAGATAAAGTGAATTGTATGGGCGGTAACAGTAAAGCGTTACGAGAGATGGCACAAGTTTAAAGTTAGTGCGAAATCTGAGCCCGTTTTGATTTACCAGTTTCGAAATGTCCGGTTTAATTTAACATCTCTAGTTGTTTCCAGTTCAAACTTTTTTTTATATGTTGCACATTTACGTAACAGTCAAGTCCCAAGTTACTCACTACCACCACTATTATACAGTAGAAGTCCGATAGACCGACATCCAACAGTCCGGAACGCCTGATTGTCCGGCATCATCCCAGGTTGTTTTCCCGTAAACGCTTGTGAACGACAGTTGAAAGCGCTTGGCGCGGTTCGGAACCACTCGGAAGTGTCAACTACGCGTCTGTTACTGTTAGACGCAATCAGCATTATTCGGAATCAATCGGAAGCGTTCGGACTTTACTCGGCTGTCACCACACACAGGTTCAGTTATTATTTTCGCTGTACGGCTTAGCCAATACCAGTAGTAAGAGGTACCGCTCGATAGTCCGGCATTTTCGGTAATCCGGCACCGGGACGGTCCCGAACGTGCCGGACTATCGGACTTGTACTATACTTCGTGCTTAGAAAAAGGCTGTTCTACGTCAAAAGTTAGGTACCCATGTTTTAAACACACGTATTTATAGTATGCATGTATATGCTCAAGCCTTCAGGGGGTTATGTAATATACAAAGTGAAATAAAACCGCTTATTATAAACAAGGAAATTACTTTTGGGGGTCACTGACTAGAAGACATGGTAAAAGAGGAATCGTAGGATGAAAAAGGTTGAGAAACGCTGATCTAGAGTTTTATACCTTACCCTCACATAAACACACACACACACGTTCACACTACAAAAAATACATGACATAGTTACATTGAAACAAATGGTGATTGAGAGAGAGGAAGTAATCAAATACTGACCCATTTAAGGTTTGAAAAATATGCTTTCCTTTATAATAAAGACCGTTGTCGAATGGGTGAATTTATCAACAAGCCTTCTCCACATATCTTCGAACATCCAACGAAACCTTATATGTAGACAGTACACTCATACACGAGCGTCTCGCGATCGAAATTTGTAAACTGCATGTATAAAGAGAAACAACCGAACCTGACCTAACATAACCCATGGTTACTAATCTAACCTAATCTATGAAAAACGCAAGAAAACATATGTTGAATAAATATGAGCAAATAGAAATATATTTTGAAAGAAGAAAAAAAAATGCACCCGCTAGATTTCGAACGCAGGTTTTCTAGTTAACAACCTAGAATCTATATCCACTTTTTTTTAAATAAAATAATTTATTGAATCTTAATTTATTTATACATAGAAGCTATCTGTAAATAGAGGTTCACAAAAAAAAAAATACAAAAGACATTTGGTTTTGTTGAATTATCTATTACAGGAAAAAAAACACAAAAAACTATTCTCCTAAATATAAGTAGCATAACTCCATATTTGAGACCATTTGATATCAGGGAATTTTTGCATAATATAAGGAATTTTTACCCTGTTTCTCTTACGTAAATAACTATATAATTGTTTAACAGAAAAATCTTGTAGAGAATTTTGACTTATTAATGAATACACCATTTCTAGTATCGTGTCCCTTAAAAGAGGGTATTCTGTAGCCCAAGGATATATCGGAACAGGTACTTTTAATTCCAATACAGCGAAACATATCTCAACAATAGCAACTGTATAACTATTTGGAGCAGAATCAATCATTTTTATTGTACAATCTAATTATAAGGCTCTTGCCCGAGTACCAAAATCTATAGCCTGTAAAGCGCCTTCCTTCGAAGACAAAACAAGTTGGTGATATGCAACCTTGAAAATGTGTGGTTTCCACAAAAATAACATGGCACGACTATTTACTTGTTGTACATTAAATTCATGTATTGCTACTTCATAATTCTTATTTTGAATTGTGTTAGGTGATGCATTATAAGAGATACCAATTATTTTAAGAGAAGTAACTACAGGAAATATTCCTTTGTATTCAGCTAGATCTTAATTGAGTAACAATATCTTGGATTTATCCTGATTCAGTTTTGCTCCCGAAATCTGTGCATATTCAGAAATTAACTTAATTACAATATCTAATTCTTGGTTATTATTAACTAAAATATGAACATCATTGAAATAGAATTGAACTGAGAGGACATTAGAATAAATTTCTACTCCCGGTAAATTAAGTCTTAATGCAGTTATGAAGCAGAAATAGAGATACTAAATAGAACATCTGACAAAGGATCACACTGTGAAACATTATCTTCTATGGGAATACTTTTCGTGAGCTCATTATTGAACTTAATTTCGGATGTTCGATTTGTATATATTTGTGTGATCATGATAATAAGCTGAAATGTGATACATTTTTTGAGTGCTTGGAAAAGGTAGCAATGGTCTACTATATCGAATGTCTTGAAAAAATCTAGTGATACCAATGTAGATTTGTGAGTTTGATTTCTATAAAAAATACTGTATAAAATCACGTACATCAGATAACAATGTAGAAATTATTTTGTTGGATCCGTGTCCATATTGGACTGGGTCATGTAATGTATCAGCTATCATGTGTAACTCTTGCGCTAATAATCTCGACAACCATTTGCTGTCTACATTACACAATGATATGGGTGTATATGAATAGGCGTAGCTATTTTAGGAATACAAACTAATATACTCTCTTTCATCTTGTTAGCTAATTTAGAATTCATCCTATATTCATTAAAAGCTTGTACAAAACATGGAATCAGGATATTTTTGAACTTAATTAGAAATGTTGTAGTTATACCGTCACTCACTACCTGGGGACGCATTTAAATTACCTACTAACAAAGCATTGGTTACTTCTTCTTCCGTAAATGAACTATTCAATAAGTTTAGATCCTCTTCTGTTAGCTTATTATTTACATATTTCAATAATTGTTGAGAAAAGTTAATTCCTTATTTTTCTGATATCATTTACGAAAATATTAAATACATATATTTTTCACCTGAGCACCCTGTATATAATGGTCATCATTTGTCTTGATAGTGTGTATATATTTTTGTTTAGTACATATTTTTTCTGGCATAATATGAGTCAAACTTGGCACTTTTTTCATACCAAAGGTAGGTATCTCACTTTTCTCAACAGTTGCACTGTAATGTTCTCTGTATATAGATGCTAGCTTGACCTTTATCTGTTTTATTTGGGTATAAACATCTCGACCCTGGTCATGAGCCTGATAATATACGTGAATAATATTGAATTTGAGTATGATCTCTATTATACAAATCTCTTCCCTAATCTTTACTTATCCTAATCATAAGTTTTTAATAGTACCTTCCCAGTATTCCATGCGGCCATGAATTTATTAATTGGTACCATTGGTAGGTGTGTGTGTGTGTGTGTGTGTGAGAGAGAGAGAGAGAGAGAGAGAGAGAGAGATTTGAAGTCACACCCCTACTTTTTTAAAAGTCTTAAGAATGGGGAAAATACACGTAACTTAAGAACAATATTGAAATTTTGATAAGTGATTTCGGTAATATTTATTAACACTATTAACATACTGTAATCATTAAGAACAGACCTTAACCATAGAGATGTAAGTCCACACCTGCAACACTTCGGCGATTCGGTGAAGAAAAGAGTTTTCCAGTTCCTACCTATTTTTCAATTGCTTTTTTTTTACTGAATTACCAGCTCCTGAGAAAATACGCCATGGGAAACAACTCGATTCCTTGAATTGAAGATTTTGACGAATACATCTGTGTACGCATAGCTCGGTGCATTGATAACTGCTTGAACGTCATTCGGCTGATTAATCCAAGTATGAGTGGAGATTTTACGACACGCACACACATTCTTAAGGGCCTAAAATTAGAATAAAATTTATTAAGTTAGGTACCATGTAAAAATTACATAAATCAATTATCATCTACACTACTTGGATTTTCACATGATCCTGTATCGCTATTCCTGAATTAACTGTTCATTACTGCTTTGAACCAGTAAAAGCATTAGTGTTCTAGAAGTCTTCAACATTATCTAATTTAATACTTCATAATCAAACTACGCGTTTCTGTAGAAGTTTTGTTGTTGACTTTAAAAGTTATATTTTAAGACAGATGAAATAATTATTGAATTGTTCTTTTATACTTCAGATGTCAACATTGTGTCGCTTGAAAGTTATGGACTTTAGTCCTTTTCAATGATCATCAGTCTCATTAGTGTAAGGAAACTGACGTCTCTTCTGAAGCTATTCAAAATTGTCGTCTTCAACCGTCATGGCCATTACTGACTAGCTGACATCGAGTAAACAAAGTAGAGAAGGACCAATAACTTCCAAAATGTCTACTTTTAGTTTGTATGGGAGACTCAAAATTGACGATGACGAAGAGGATGCAGAAAACGACGAGGATGAAAATAAGGACAAATCCAAGGATAAACTCAAAGATAAATCTAGGGGAAAATCTTCCAGTAAAGTCAGTGACACCATGGAAGAACCTGAGCAAACCTTTCTGCCTGCAGACGACCCTAATTCTGTTTGTAATATATTTATGAACAACATTAGTTCCGACGAATACATTTTACCATTAGAATTAGAAGATACATCGAGTCAAGTGACCACAAACAAATTTAAAGAGAACGTTCAAGATGAAACCAAAGATGTTGGTCACCAGCCTCCAGGTGGACGTCTCACAAAGTCCCTAAATGATTCTCGGTACAGGGATGAGATCGCTCGACACAATTATCATACACACTGTCGAAGTGCTCTTGAAAACAAGCTGGACAAAGATTGTTGGGAGTCGCTGAAAGAAACTAGGAATAAACTTGTAGAAGAAATCCAGCGACGTTTGGACTCTGTAAAAAACAAGGTTAAACTGGATAAATCGGAAGAGCTTAACACATGTCTTGTACCTAATGCTGATGACCAGGATTCACTAAAACGGGGTATCGTTACGTCATCCAGTAGTGACACTATTACAGATACATATTTTGATAACCCATCACTTGTGGAGAAAAACAAACGTCAATTGGATGAGCTTCCAAAGAAAGTCAGTTCACAATGTGCTTCGATGGTAAGTATGAGCTCTATAGAGGATAAAGAAGTGCCGATAAACCAATGTATCGACAGAGGCGATTGTTACACTGTACTATTTAATGAAGCCAGCTCTCGCCCTAGCATTTCGATAATTAATAAAATACCTTTTAAAGATCAACTTGTCATTGACATAGAGGAGCCAGCCTCCAACAAAATTAGGAAAAGAAGAAGAACCTTTTCAGTACTGGACAGCGTTGTTGACTGTGACTCGGATACGTACTGTATTGCAGGTTTAAATAGTAGTAAAAGACATCAGCGAAAGGCAGTAAGTTTTTTAACAGCTTTAAAGAATGCTTCACGTGAAGTTTACGAAAACTGCTTGTCGTCGTCGTCAGTTAAAAATATGCATCGCTTTAATGATCAACACCCGACGAAAGAGGTTCAAGAAATGGAGATATCGTATCCTATCCAATCAGCAGTTACGGAAACTTCACTTCAAGATATCATTCCGCTAACAACGATAAAAACAGTATTTCCTCATGGCGGTTACATGTCAGTATCAGAATTAATACAGTCCAAGCTTAACAACTACAAAGAATTACAATATCCAACTATAGAAGATATTAGAGTAAACCAACAGACAGCAATTAGTGGACATTACTGTCAAACATGGACGGAAAGCAAAATAGCATTTGTTTTGTATCCAAGAAGTCTTCAACCGGCTGTAAAATCACACTGGACAGTAAACGAACTGTATGAGAACTACCATCTGAGTGACTCGTGTATGTCTTGTGACCATCTTTATTTGTCTCCAGATTTTAGATATTCTCGAGATTCCTCACGACTCCTACAAAGTCCTACACGTATTTTTTACCCGCCATTTTGTGGTGATTATTCTTCAATCGATGGTGATGAATCTGACAGTATTGTTGGCGATAGACCCCCTTCGCCACACTACAGAGTATACCAACATTATCAGGTGACAGGGATTGAATATAACGATGGTGTACCAGATACTATTAGTAAAATGTATAAGAAGAAGAATAAAACGGTCACTGAGATTGCCAAAACACCAGTAACAAATGAACAGGCTTTGTGCCATGCTGTAAGACCACCTTGTCGTCGACCAAGTTCCCCGAAAAATAGAAAGAAAAGAGTATCTTTCACACAAGAAGGTCAAATACAAGAAGATAACCTGCACCTACTTTTCAGACGGGTTCATACTATGGAAATAAAATATGAGCTAAAATTAGGAATTATTGAATACATTTTGTCAGAAGAACTGTCAGTCATTGACGTTTACTATGATAATACATACCCAAACATGGAGAAGGTGATAGTACCCGCAGTACGAACAACACACTCCTCTAATTCGACACTCTCTAGTCTCGTGTCAGAATATACATTGCCAGTCACGCAAGTATTCGTTCAGTCAAAGAATGCAAAAGTAATTGGTGAATCCTTGAAAAGTAGGTCACCTTCTCCTCTTAACAAAATTAGTTTTAACATACCAAAAGATGACAACAAAAAACTTCCAATGAGTGATCGTGAGAAACATAGAATAGAAATGAATACGCCTGGTTCTCAAGTTTGTAATGCCCAAAACATACATCCGAGGATAGCTGCAAGAAGGGCAATGCGAAGAGGACAAAGTATGTCAGGTTCTTCACCTGATTCTCTATGTAAACACCCTTCCTTAAAGGGAGGCTGTATTTTGTCAGAAGAAGTTAGGCCTAAATCTCCCATTTTTGGAATAAGACCTTCAAATAAACAGCACGAAAGTCGTATCTCAACTGACCTTAGACCAAAAACTTCCATCAAAGGAAGAAGACTACAAAACACAAAAATCGACAGTTTTGTATCAACCGATGTTAAATCAAAGTCACCCATTAGAGAAATAAAGCCTCAAAGCAGAAAGAACGATAGTTTGTTGTCAACAGATAGTAATAGTAGGCCAAACTCGCCTAAAAAATCACTCAGCAAATCAAATGATGGTTCTTCAGAACCAGTAAGACCAAAGTCACCTTTGATTGGAACAAGACCTCAAACTAAATATAACATGTCTAGAAGAACAAAAGGAATCAATGCACCAAGGACTTCAAGGGAAACTTTACCACCGTTAGTCAAAGAGGATAGAAAGTTCCAGTCTCAAGTTGGAGAAACAAGCAAAAACAATTCAGGTCAATGTTTAACTAAATTCGCAAAAGAGAAAATTGGTGGAAAAGAGGGATTGATCTCGTTGTTGAGAAAAGGACCTCACGAGTTCATAAGAGGAAAAAAAAGTGCTAAAACGCTTGAAAGTAACCAATTAGCCAAACTTATTTCCGTGAATACTTGTCTACAAAATTCACCATTGAAGGATTATGGGTTTATGGCCAAGGAACGCGAAAGGACTTCAGGAACAGATATAGAACTTCGACACTCTGGTAGGCTGTTACATGCTGTCATCAGCTCCTTAAGTCAAACAAATCATGAACGTTTGTCAGGAAGACATAAGGCAATAGGAGGACAGAAATCTTTATTCGAACAGGTATCTTCTAAAACCAGCTTTACAAAAGATCATAGCACAGTACCCGATTTATTTAACCGGCTTTCCACTATGTTAGTGAAGGAATTGCACTCAAATCACTCACTTCGAAGCAGCAATTCAAATCCGTTATATGTGAAGACGAGTTCAATCTCTACGAACTATAACTCTGAGGTGCAAAAGTTTAAAAATAAGAAAACTATATTACCAATAGATTTGAAGCAATTCGCTGCCATTGGCTCCTCAGAGTCACGGCAACGAACATTTATTGGTCAGGATTTGAATAAAAGACTTGTTACCAAGTCACTAAGCATGAACTTTAGCCCAAGAAGAAAGCGACACAATGATGAAAACACTTTAACAAACAGCAACGCATCGGAATGCGTGGTAGTGAGTCCATCACGAGCAATTACTCTAGGAAAGACAACTGACTCAAGGAATTATTTAAGAACCAACAGAACAACAGAATTACTCACTGGAAAAAGTTCTCATGACAAACAAAGCGTTGATTTAGTTACAGCTACTGCGTAAGTAATTATTATTATTATTATTATCATTATTATTAAGCGAATTATTTTGCCTTACAAAATCCTGAAAATAATATGCTAAAATATAGCTGATGGTCTGTAGTTTTCCAAAAGTAACGTTTTCTGATTTTATAAATTTTATTTAAACATTGATAAAGTCCTGATGGAGTTTTAAAAAAAATAGATCTTCTCTCTAACCCTAATGCAATAATTTCTTGACATTTCATATGTATTTTATGCCCATTGCCTTAAAGCAGCCATTTTGTGCTTCCAATATGTTATAGGTGACTCCATGACTTATACTAAAGTAGCCTGCGTCTATTTAGATCAAGGGATTATTATATCGATTAGAAGGGAAAACAGGTCAATACCGTCATGGCTTGCGACATTTTTTCCCAGTGGTGCTTCAGTCGATGGAGTGAAGACTGAGAAGATATCTTGCAAAACATGGTCATATTGACCAGCTTTCCCCGCCTGATCTACCAGTAAATAGACTAGCTGTACTATATAGACGAAAGTGTTGCAACCAGATACGGGGGTTCCTGGTTCCGGATCCCCCAAATTCAGAGTTTTAGGCAGAATAAATGTGATTTTAGGTGCAATTATATACATTTAATATACGTTTCGTGCACAGATACACATTAGACTCCCCCCTCCCCGGAAGCCTGAGGGCCTCACCCCAAAACCAACTTCTGGATACGAACCTGGTTGCAACGATTTGTTGCCACATATATTGAACTTTTGTGTCTTTGTTGAGGCAAGATGCGACGTATTGTTTTGTACGTTTGCATACAAACTGAATATGATCAGTACGTCATTGCAAAATTTCTTTGTTTAATTATATCCACATGAATTGAATTTTAATTTTATTTATGGCCTTCAGGTATCTAAGGCTCAGGCCGGGATAAGGGAGGGGAAAGGATGCGGGAAGGCGTCGGTTAGGGCTTAAGTTCAAGGTATTCCAGCATTTGCCTGGCGTGACTGAGGATAAACCTTGTAAACACCTCTGTCAGGATGGTCGGCCGGTGGGATTGAACCTTCGATCTCTCGAATGCTAATCCAACGCTCTACCACTGAACCACGGCCGCTCGGTATGTTCACATGAAGTATACCATACTAGAGCTAAACAACCTCTACCTCCTCCTCTTCACCATCATCTTTTTCTTTAGTTCTATAGACGGACATTGGTTTGAAAAAGTTTAAACATGAACTTCAGGAATTTCGCGAGGAAATTTTGAGCAATGAAGCGAAATTTTCAGGAGGAAAGAAACACTATTTCATTTATAACCAGAAAACTTTCTGAGGAAATATATTTTAACATTGTTAGTGCAGTGTAAAAAAAAAAAGGACGGATGATGATGGGGTGATTGGTGGAATGAAGAAAGTGGGAGGAAAGGGGGGAGAGAACCCCGCAAAAAAACACGCACACGGTGTTTGTCCACTACAAAACACACTTGGCACGACCAGAAATTGATACGAGGCCTCAGAGCGCGGGAAGATACGAGTTCGAGCATAATTTGAGCAAATGCTGAGAAGTATTATGCAGGCGTCGTATCTGTTCGTCTGTCGACAACCTTCAACTACTAGGGCAGAAGATGGTTGAGGTGTCGTTGGAGCGGTATTTTCGAGACGAGTTCAAACCCGTATAAATCGTCCAGATTGGAGTAGTGTGTCCTGAGATAGGGGAGAGAATAATCAATTTCCCACAGTAACTTTCAACTTACGAACTACTAGAGCTACGAAGATGCTTGAGGTGTCGTTGGAAACGTATTGGGGAAACAAGTTCAAGCTCACATAGATCGCCCAAATAGGACTGACACTGCTGAAAACTGGTAGTAGCACATGTGCACAGTCCCCGGACCGAGCTCCGCTTTTCTTGGTTTAAATTTGAATCATTCATATTTCGGTGAAAACCAGTGGCGGCTCGTGACACAAATATTAGGTGAAGTACTACCAAAACGGTCCTACAATCTTTGTTCGTTAATATATATTCTGGGATTTCTGGGCTTAGACAGGGTACTGATAATGTCACTATCCGATCTCAGACGATGTTGACTGATTTTCTGGCCCAATTAATACTTATAAATGACTATTTACTTAATGCATATCAAAATAATAAGTGAAGCTGAACTTCACCAACATTACCTGACGAGCCGCCACTGGTGACAAATATTAAATGTGATGAAGAAATGAGGTTTCTGAAATTGACGTAGGTTTTACGCGTATTTTTGCTTTCCAAGAAATAGCAAATAACATTATAAAAGTAGACTAAACTTGGAATTATCATAGAGATGATAGAACAAGGAACTTTCCACAAATAAATCAAGTAATTAAATTAGCTTTTTGTTCTGAAAAATTTAATGGTGAAATTCAGAAGGCCTGCTTGCTGATTGAAGCAAAATTTTCAGGAGAAGGAAAGAAAACGATTTAATTTATAGGAAAACTTTCTTTAAAATGCTTTATTCATAGCATTTGTTTTGTTAGTGGACCCAATGATTCTGCTAATGGGGATGTAGTCCCTCCAATTTCTGGAACACACTCCAACTTATTTTATATGGATAAATTTCTATAGACATCCTGCAAAACTCTAGTTACATCCCCAATTGTAGCCTTATACCCCATAAACTGAAAATCCTGGCAGAATCCCTGAGAAGACCCCGCACCCCAAATATTTTTGTCCTTTAAATTTAACTCTGTCCGCAATAGAGACCAGCGCCTCAATTAAAGCAGGTGGACAGAAATTGATTTCAGATTGAGATTTAAGGATCTCATTTACAGTGAGATGACGCTATAGTCTTCTTCCCTTGCAATGTTTGTATACTTTGACAGAGCTGAAACGGGACACCTATGTTGGGGTTAGGGCGAGTCAGGCAAAGTGACCCAGTTTCAGCTCTGTGCTTCCACTCTATAACGCAGACTAGCGTCTTGAGAGACAAACAGACTTCACATTTCAGTTCTTTATCCTTGATTAACTTGGCATTTTTCTACCTGGTGGCGTCAGAATTTTTCAACGAGGTATTTCTATATTATATGCACTTTTTGCGAAATTGGGCATAGTTCACTCCCAGAATTTTACAATTGAAGCAGTCTATGGAAAATGGGCTTATAGGTACTATATGCCATTTTTTCGGAGAACAGTTTATTTAATGTCCAGAAAGTGTGAAAAATATATATACTTAAAATTTGAACACGAGATACGTCAAACACAGAGGCCGCTACACCTGTTTGTGTTCACGCTTGCGAGGTGATTTTAGGTAGGAGAAGCTCGCTATTCTAGTTTCTGCCGTTTGCTGGAACACCTAGACGTTAACAGCATGATGAACTGTGGAAGCGGTGGTGAAAATAGTGAATTGCTGGTAAGAAAACATATATCCAGCAGAAAAAAAAGAGGAAGAAATTAAGCAGAAGAAAGTGCGTGGTGAGGGTTTTAAACACTTACGATTTTAAAGTTCTGCGCCTGGTTTGCTAAGTACCATGGTGTTGATATTATACGTGCTTCCAGTTCATGGGCATTCCTTTTCTCAGTGTGATCGTAATTTTGGTCCTATTAGGAAACACATAAAGCATAAATGAAGTTATTAGAATAGCCAAACCATACCTTACTGCTATGGTGTGCTCCAGACAAAATCCCAGTCCGTTTAACGTTATTACGGACAGGGATTTATTAAAATATTGGCAGAAAGTTTTGTCCCTGCCTAAACCTGTGTCTTCAGTGCATTAGTTTACGACCATGAAGTAAGCCGTAATCAAAATCAGAGCTAATATAGCTGCAGAGATGTTCAAGTATGAAGTATGTCGTAATTAAAATCAAGGCAGAGATGTTCAAAACAAGGCAAGAAAAGAAAATAAAAAAATATAATGTGTATTTTCGTACATTCAAACACATCGTTACTTCTGTGGGTTCTTTTTATTACTCTAACCCATGTTTTTTTACGTTCCATTCTGTGTCTATGGAAAAAGGGCACATAACATGATTCTTTCAGCACGTGATTATAAACTCGATTTCTAAGGTACCAAGTAAATATGCATACATATTCCTTTAGGAAAGACCAAGTTTGTTTGTCAATTAATTGTTTCCTTCAACTATGCTCCAGTCTCTTTCAGTTCAACGATGAAAACTTTCTCAGCGATTGCCTGAAAATGCCATTTTCTTTGTCTTTTTCCATACAACGCTTCCATTGTTGTTCATTCTCACTTTCGATACTTCTCACCAATGTGTAAATGGTCGCTACAATTTTCCTTTATGGTATGGTATGGTACGTTGTACCATAGACCTCATAATAGATAGACTTGGCACGCTTCCCCATTTCTGGCTGCACTAAAACTGATTGATTTTTGTTCAGAGCAAGTGATTTTGAATCCATCCGCTAGATAGCTCTGCCATAGACGTCATATTCTACTATGAGGTCTATGGTAGAGCTAACTAGCGGATGGAATCAAACTCGCGTGCTCTGAACAAAAATCCATTAGTTTTAGCGCAGCCAGAAATGGGGTATGTGATAAGTCTATCTATTATGAGGTCTATGGTTGTACGTTGTTATCGGGGCTTCCGTAAGTCTGTAACGAGAAACGTATTTGGGCTTGCTATCCGTATCATCATGGCCGCAGAAGAAACAAGTATAGTGGGAATCAGTCGGGAGGCTATACACATATGCTACCACCAAACTTCAGCAGAGCGCTCCCTATTTTGATGATCAATGCTCTGTTGGAAAAATTGAGGAGAGACTTTTCCAACGACATCTCAATCACCTTCCTAGCCGTAGTAGTTCCAAAGTTATAAATTGCCCCCATCCCTGACACCGCCTCTGCTATATATATAATCTATACGGGTTTGAGCTAGTCTCGCCAAGACATTTCCAGCGACACGTCAACCACCTTCCTAGCCCTTGTAATTCCTGAGTTAAAAGTTGTCGACAGACAGGGCCGTTCTATAATGTTTCCCAGCATTTTCTGCTGAAACCTAAAATGAAATGTAGGGGAATGGTGGGTTTTCTGAACATGACGCAAGCTTCAACACTGAATAATACCTATATAAATTCATGGATATATCAGGTTAACATACTGAATGGAGGGCGTTTGAAAGAAGATTGTAATTTCAGGGAAAAGTCATTTTGTAAAAGTTGACGTGTGGAGGTTTTCGAAATTCAACTGTTCAGTTCGCCATTCCTGTTCTCTCTATGCTGTTCTCGCCGACCGAAGTATTCGTGTGTCTGACACTTTAGGGAAGCGTCTACAAGTTGCGGGTTCGAATCTCCTCTTGAGGCGTGTATTTTTGTGGACTTTTAACAATTATTGCACTCGTATAATCGTCACGGGCCGAAGTCAAAAGTTACTATACTTGTCCATACAAAACCACCACACGTCCTTTTACCGAGCCGTCGTAGCTTAGTGCTAGAGCGTTGGCGTAGCATTCGGCAGGTCATGGGTTCGATCCCAGCAGCCCACTATCCTGACTTAAGTTTTTCCAGGCTTTTCCTCAGTCGCACAAGGCAAATGCTGGGATGGTACCTTCAACACAGGCCCTGGCCGACACCTTCCCGAATCCTTTCCCCTCCCCTATCCGGACCCGAGCCTTAGATGCCTAAAGGCCATAAATAAAATTCAAAAATCCCATTCTCTCTCTCTCTCTCGTTTTCTTTAGGTTACCCGCACGACACGATTGTTGAGTCGGTGGTATAAGAAGACTTGGGATGTTACTTGAGAATAAATGACTGCTTCCGTTGGAGCTCAAAATACCCTCTCTGGGTCAACAGTTTTGGACGAGAGACGTTTGCGTTCGCGGACGGACTACGGGGCTTGCGTACTTGAAAATTGTGTTTGTCCTGTATAGAAAGTATTCTACTGTGTAATTCCAAGAAAAAATTATTATATTATGTTTTCTATTAAAATTGTCATATTTTCAAATATGACAACAACACTACTAATAATGAAATGTTATAAATTGCAGTGAAAACGAAAAGACAGACAGCGTAGAACGAAGAGGCAGCAAGCGATGGCCCCGATTGTACAAACTGGCTCTTCCAAAACAAAGGTAATAGAAGATTAGCTTACACTAATAGAAAGAAAGCTGGGCCCATGGACCTAAGAAATAAGACAGAATGCATTCTGTGTTCCCAAGATATTTTATTCTATTCACACGCTTGAATACTTGTCACCATGCTTCTATAAGTTACGAAAGCAAAGTAGGAACTTTAACAGTTGAAAATATAAGGTTTTCAAAAATGCACGACACTATTTTAGGAATCGATTCTTTTTATAATACAGGAACGAACATTGATTATCTCCATTGTCATATATATATATATATATATATATATTGGAATTAGAAGCTCCCGAAGATAGCAAAGCATCGCCAAATCTCTACAAATAGTGGCATAAGTCTTGTCGGCTTTCCAAATGATAATCAAAGTAGTCCCCAAAGGATGTGTTTGAGCAATGTTTGTGATTGAGAATTGCATCTTACAAGGAATTCTCCCCAAACTTCCAGCTTTGAGAGTGTAAAGTCAAAATTGGGAGTTCTGTCAAGGTTTTAATTACAGTTTTGCTGCGTTTCTTTTGATTTTCACCAGTAATTTTTAAGTTGAGAGCGTGCGTTCGAAAATTGGGATGGGGGGACGGATCGAATATAATTCATGAATTCATGAAAAAACTATCAGTGCTTGAAATGGGGTGGGGGGAGCGAGGAAGAACACCGTACCCTTAGTTTTTTTATTTTCGACTTAATGTTGACTAACTTTCTCCCCGTCACTAGGTGCAAGCGTTCCCTTACCTTTTCTAGCCCTTCGAGCACTGACCCAAATACTTCCTTTTGGTACACCTTGGATTGAGTAGCACAAAATATTGGACCAACGTTGACTTTTCGTTCTGTATGATTGAAAAATTGTTCGCCCAACGTTATCAATGTTCCCTTTTTGGCCAAAATCAAAGCAACAATTTCCCAATCAACGTTGAAGTCGGTTGGAAAAATGAAAAAAAAAAAGTATGAAACTAAAATTTATGGCTAGCCCAACGTTGTAACATAACAATTTCTCAATGTAATCGTTATTCAACCATGCTCACAATTTTCCAACGTTGGGCCAACCTTTTATACTACAGAGGAAACTGTAATTAACTAAACCGACACGGCTTATGTCAATATTTTTCGATATATTACGCCAATTCTGAGTATGATGTGCTAATTTGTGATGCCCCCTAGCTCCGAAACTAAAGAGAGAAGATGATACTGGATATTCTTGTTCATAACCTTGATTTATCAAAAACCAATAGATATGATGCTACAATAGACCAATTGATTAATAAACTATACTTTTTCTAACAAATATTTTCATATCGTTTACCGAAACGCAGTATCCTTTTGTACTTACGAAAAATACGTCAAAATCTGAGTCCTTTTATTATTTCATCTGCTGCACTTATGTTTTTAATGCTTTATAATGGAATTCACTAGATTTATGATAACTGTAGAGTATCCCGGGTACATTTCTATCAAGGGGCTATATAGATCAGGAGGGGGAAGAACAGGTCGATACGAACTTGATTTGCGATACTTTTTAAATTATTTAATCTATCAACTGAATTGTTTTTTTGTTTTGTTTTTTTCAAATTCTCATCGATAAAGCCCCTTCTGATTGAAAAAGATGCGGGCTACCCTAGGTATACTCATGGTGACTTCCGTCATGGGATTTCGATGGATGCTTTATGCCTGTATTATTTCTTAGATCCATGGGGTATTTAAGGATGACCAATATTTTATTCTATAAGCATGTGAAGGGTGATTCTGGAAGTCCGTACCACGCGCATAGCCTGTAACATGATTGACGCACAATTTCGAAACTAAAATGGAATAGCATTCGTGATAATTGTGAGATTAGCGGAGTAGATCACTCATCTTGGTATAGCCTAGAGTTCCCATTGGTTTACAGGGGAAATGTTTCACTCGTATTATGTCCCGTAGGAGCTTAATATTTGACTTGAGTTTACTGTTTGTTTACGTAATGTTTCATGTTTTGTTTGACTTGTTAGGCATTATTATCCAAACGAACAATACAATTCCTCGTTGGCATACTCTACTTTATACAGTAAACTGTTGATATACAGTATGGCTGGAAATAATGTGTACTGAAATGCAGGGTATGTACTGATATATGGAATTTGTATGGAATTCCAATACCCAATGATACATAGACAAACGACTAAGCTGATCACAAACTGAACAAACAGCACACAAAATATTCAGAGCACATGCACCAAGTGTGCTCCGTCCCACAGCAAATATTTTTCATAGCGACGCTATGCGTCACTATACGTCTAACCTGGCCGTAATTGTATCCCGGGAAATTGAATGCAACGCACGAGTAATATTCAATTTGAATTATTCAATATTATTTCAAACAATTTACAAACACCAATATAGGTTACAGATGAAGGTAGTCTTAAAAAGACATTTTGTTTTAAAATAATGAAGAAAATGTAAATAATTAAATGCATGCAAATGCATAACGATATGGCAATATAATCAAAAATAATTTGTATGCATCCAGGTTCCAATTCCTTCATTATTTCGAAACAAAACAGGCTACTAATGTCACACACCATTTATCTCTCACAATAAATAATACCTTTACAGTAAAACTGACATTAGAAACGTGTTTCCCGTAAAATTCTAGCCCAGAATGACATATTACAAGACGCCCTTCCCATTTAAGAAAACAAATCGAGAATCAATATGGCAGAATTATTCAAGATGGCGGCCGTGAAGAACGTACCCTCCAACAGGTAGCACCTTCTACCCAGTACCCATTACTATGTATTTGATTTTCATTTCTGTCAGCATTTTACAAATATAAGCGTATTTCCACACTTTTTCTTCAGAAACAAAAATCTGACTTTTATATAAATCAGTATCTCCCAAAGTAATTGCGCTCGAGTTGCCAACATTTGCATGTGCACATATTTTGACATTCTAACCATGATGGCAGAAAGAAATTAGAATGTTTTCTGCCCCATCAGTATGTTTGCTTGTCAGTTGGTAGAGTTTCACGCCGACTATCCTGACTAAGATTTTTCCAGGAATTTTTCTCAGTCAAATACAGAAAGAAGTATATAATGTGAACAATTAAATGTTTTATTATCAAATTTTATGTTTGAATATTTTAGTATAGCAAAATTTGAACTTTTATATGGATGTACTATAGAAGTGTTTCATAATTACAGTATGAATTCTTTACGTAATGTTGAAAACCATACAATTGGTTGTTCACGTTTGGTCGGCGGGAACATTTTATTTGTTTCTGTGCACCAAACCAATGCCGGGTTGGTTCAATCAAACTAGGTCTGTCTGACTTCCTCTCCCTTTTTCACATTCCTCTCCCTTGAGGCCATAATTCACATGGGATCTAATCCAACACCATGCCTCAGAGCAACAAACGAAATCAAATCAAATCAAATTAACAAGTTGAAATCTTGTAAATAGATCTTTCTTTCCCTTTAATTAGAAATATAGAATTTGGTATAGCTTAAGGTTAATATATTCCTTCCAAGAATTCTACTAGACCGCCTCCCTGCAAT
Organism: Lepisma saccharinum; assembly: GCA_022664845.1. NCBI lineage: Eukaryota > Metazoa > Arthropoda > Insecta > Zygentoma > Lepismatidae > Lepisma > Lepisma saccharinum. The sequence continues at coordinate 11,285 of JAGDQP010017724.1, read as the reverse complement.
TAATCGAAGTATAAAAGCAAGTCTTGTAAGCTACTATTTGTCGTGATTTTGGATTGAGTAGTATGAGCAGATGTCATGTCATGATTAACTTGAACTGATCTAATTAGCATTTACCAAATCCAAAATAGGTACGTATTCTAAAGCTAATCCGAGAACGCACTTAAACATACACTTATTCAGTAGAATCAAGATGTATTTAATTACCATAAGCATCCAGGAAAAAAATGAATTACAGGTACATTAATAACGATCAATTCGTAAGTCAATCGCAACATCTGGAAGTGAAGGTTCTCAATGTTTGAAGAACTAGTACGCAACAGCTCCTGAAAATCATCATTCATAAAATACACATATATTACACTTCATCAACGATATGACATACTGATATGTTAGGAGCAGGGCCAGAAGACCATATTACCCAAGTCCTCCTAAAAATTCTTTAAGTCGATGCATATAGTTAACTAATAAGTCCCATATTGAACAATTTCATGTCGCCGTAATCTTACAATAATAACTTCGTTCCAAAAAAAATCTAAATACTCAATTTGCATTCAAACAAGCCGTGCATCGATAACAAAGTTGCCAGATCGTAAACACAATTATGATTCTGATAATGTGGGAGAATACAACACTATTATTTTACGTAGCATAATTCAAGAAAAATGCAGTCTTGTATAATTTTGTATAAATGAATTAATGTAAAGTTTTAGGATGTTGTAGTATTGAACAACTTCAAGAAATAACCGCTTTTCCGTATATTTAACATATTTCTGATAGTTCTATTGTTCTAGTACAGGATGTAAAAATGGATTTAACAAAAAGATATCGTCTTGAGTCTCGAACGAAAGCATGTATTCCGTTCCCTCGGAAAGTATAAAAGACAGTAGAAAACTTCATCAAATTTATAAAACAATATGTGCTGTGGGTTATTCTTCTAGTACTGATAAATCATAGTGTTCATGATAGTCAAGGAAGCAATAGAAGTCATAGTAAGACGTCTAAAGATAATACATTTCTGTTCTCCATGAACGTAATACAGTCACTTCATCCGGGGTGGTGTTACTGTATGACGTGCAATATCGTCCTTGAGAATAATCGGCGCTGCGTTTATTGCTGCGATTGTCATGAATGCGCGGCATGTCCAAGTGTTTCTGGCATTTACGAACGACGTGAATGCTGTGGCTAACATGTGATTCATGCAAGATGGGACATGACCACATCATCGCTCACATAATATTTTCAACGTCGTTCCCAAACACTTAGACGACTGTGTTATTGCTTTTCACTATAGACAGTCAATGTCGTAAGTATGGATTTGCCTCCCTACTCCCCTGATCTAAATCATTGTATTTTTTTTCTTCGGGGCTTACTGGAAGACAAAACCTATTCATAGCAACGCTGCCCTCAAAGAAGCAGTTAATGCTCTCCGGCGTTGTACTCACGTCGATGATGGAGTCACTTTAATCACGTGATTATCTATGAGCAGTTGGACATCAATCACACATCATTTCATAAATTCATTGGGTTGTTCTGTCACGTCATTTTGGAATGACCTAAGTGATTAGAGACTTTTGACAATTTCTTTTCATTAAATATATTTCACGCCTTGTATATTGATTACTTTTCTCTCCATTTAACTATGACATGCATATTTAATTAGAATGTAATTACATTTTGATTTTTTTTTTTTTTTTTTTTTTTTTGTAGTTACCTGAAGGCAAATCACGTACATATGGAAGCTTCAGATAATACTAATGCCGCGACACGACTTCAAAACATCATAGCGAGGTATTCCGAAGACTTCCCCAAGTAAGTATAATCTTTTCTTCCAACATATAGGCCAATGTTACCAGTTATTGACACTTTTAACTAGTGTCTCAACGTAGAAAGTCCTATTTTCGAAAGCTAGGAAAAATACGATTTAATCGAGTGAGCAATAGAGAAAATACCTTACCTGACTTACCTAGCCTCCACGTATCCTTGGTCACTAATTTTGTTAAATTTCCTAATGCGTGTAATATATAAAAAAAAGAGAAAAGCTATTTTTCTTAAAAAAAAATAAAAAAAAAATAAATAAAAATAAACAAAACCACACTAGGATCCAATCCCAGGTTCTCCGCATTAGCTTTCCGACATGCTGCCAATATACCAAAAGGTAATTGGAAATCATCTGCTTTCCAGTCTTCGGTAAAGGAGTAATATTTTACTGTTTAAGGGATAATAGGCCTGCGCGAGAATGGTTCCACCTTGATAGAGCTTTCTGTATTGAGACACAACTTCACTTTTAGATCACTTTCGTTTGGAAAATTGATAGTTGGAAGGGACGCTCTTACCAGTATTTGCTCCCTTCATATCCAGGTATTAGCAGTTTCGTTCACTAGGCGTTTTTGAGTAGCTATATCATTTCAGATCAACAAAATCCAGACTAGTTCTAGACCTAAATTGTAGGCTATGCGGACCTAATAGTACTAGAGAGCAGAATAATATTAACGACCTGAAGATGTGTTCAAGTAATTAGCTCTGCTGCGACCAGCAGTTGAAACCAGTGACAAATATTGGTCCCTGTGAAGCTACGTACTATGTGAAAATACTAGCCATTATATTTGACTGTTTTAAAGGTAAGAATAGCTTTGTCAGACATCTGAAAATGCATTTTAAAAATGCTAGTTATTGACCTCGATGCCAAATAAATCGTCTCCGTGGAAAAAAAGGCATACTACTCATTGTCACCTCCCTAGTAGCAATAGATGGTTTGAATAATTTGCACAATAATGTACCCTAGGGGGTCCCTAAACATTCTTCTAGTTGAAGAAGAAAAATCTTCAATAATTACAGTATAGCAATAAATAGCAAGAGAAGAATGAAAATACAATCCTTAGCTTATCTGTTTAAATTTTGATAGGTTAACGAAGCCATCTTGAAGTTATCATTGTATTTGTTTTATCTACAGTGATAAACAGCGGAACCAGTGATTCCGCCAGACCCCTATATGGGGGTGTTTACCCCCCAAGTTAAAAATTTTTGCTGAGAAAAATTGAAATAAACCGTACCAAACTTCACTCACATCCTCCCAATTTTGACTTTACCCCCCAAACTGAAAATCCTGGCGGAACCCCTGAGCGAACCCTAAGAAAGATTCAATCAAGCATACAGACATAAACAGATTAAGTTAGTTACAAGCAGCGCGAGTTGGAGTCAGGTTACGCAAAAAGTTCCTTTCTTATCAAAAGTATTTCTTCTTATGTGTTAGATATAAATTATTTCTTAATGTTAAAACATTTTGATGGACGTTGCTAGGAGATAATATATATATATATATATATATATATATATATACACCACGCTTTGGAGTATAATCTGACCCGTTTTCAGAGTAGTACTTGATTAAGGCATGGAGATTGGGAGGAATATTTGTGAATAGACCTCTGGAGAGAAGCAACTATATCTATGAAAAACGATGAAGATTATTCGTGAGAAACACACTGAACCTTCCCGCTTTGACCAAGTACTGCATGCTCTAAAGACGGAGCCTTCAGCTTTCGAAACGTTGGGCTGGCAAGAAGGTTGTAACCCACATGTCTTTCTCAAAGTATGTTTCAATGCAAAAGGCTGTTCACGGGGGAAGAATTCTCTATATTAAGTTAATGTTTCCATATTTCTGTATTTCTTAAACAACATTAACTTAAAAACGAGAATTCTTATTCTTACACGGAAAAGACTGAAGAAAAATGTGGACTGCAACCTTTCTGCTTACAGATATTCATATTGTAAAATGAGTGATATTTGAGTAATGTAATTCTATATTTTGTACTAATGCCAGCGAGAAAAAAATTCATTACGCACTTTCTCACGGTATGGAGAAGCTTTTGAAACTCTCCTATAGATAGGTTTTGATGAAAGTGTAAAGTCTGCCTGAAAAGTTCCCGACCATTGTCCGGGAAAATAAAACTACACGCCTTGGAAATAGGACCCTTTAACTATATCACATTTACACCAATGATCCTGCCATTGATGGAAGCAGATCTGGAATGCCTCTTTTGAATCTACTCTCAACCTTGTGCATGCTGTTCTCTCGGATGTCGAAGTGGGTACCTTTGAATGTAAATTTAACTCAAAAGCCACAAGTCACAAGGAGCCATGTCCGGAGTGTATCGAGTTTGTCGAGTGTCGTTCTTTGTCAAGAAAAATAAGATCAAGTGTGAGGTAGGGATAGGGGTGTTATCGTGTTTTGTGAATCCCACAGGTCTAGTCTTACTAGGAACTGCATCACGTTGGCTACGCAGTCGCAGAACGTCAACGGCGATCCTCCATTATGAAACTTGGCACTTCCTTGGCGACCTCTGTATTATTGCGATTTGTCACTCTCCTCCGACATGCGGTCATCTTTCAGCAGATTATACCACCGTTTTATTTGTTTACTCCCCATGGTATTGTGGGCAAACGCTTATTGAACCTTATGTATTGTTTCCACTTTGCTATCTCCAAAGTTTTTTGAAAAGCTTGAAGCATTATGGATGTTCTGGCATTTTCCCCGAATAGAACCTCGACGAAGATCGCTAGCACACTAGCTGCCTAACGAATGCTAAAACAAGCGATGATCACGCCACTCAAGAGGCATGCACATGAAATATACCTGCACCACTGTGTGCAGCGTTGCCATCCAAAGTTCACTACTTTTCTTAGGAAATAATAAGGTCAGATACTTTTCAGACAGGCATTTATTAATTTTAAACATTTCGTTTGTTGAGGCGCAGGTTAAAAAAAACCGATGATTTAGTTAACAGAAACTTTAGTAGTGCACAGGGGTAGATTTCGGTTTCATCTTTTGGCCTGGTCCATTACTTGACGGAGAAGTGTGCTGTATGAAACGTGTACAATTCTTTTACTGGTTGTTTATTAAATTATTGTTTCCAATAAATTAAGACACGTTGCATGAAGGGCCTCTATGAAGCTTAACTACGTAATCGTGAACAAGTACACTCAGGTTCAAAGAAAATAGCCGGTGGTAAATTGTATTTAGTATAAAATTTATACAATCTATCTACAATGAAAAAATATACGTTGCAAGCAGAACCTAGAAATATAGAATCTGAAATTCGAGACTGTATCGATTGTCAATTTATTGTTGAGATATTCTGCACCTTGTTGGATTTACAAAGTGAATCCATTGGCCATTTTTACTGTATGAATCTGACTTGTGAGTATACATAAAGGAAATGGTGAATTTGAGAGTAGAAGTGTTTAGTATGTCAAATTTTAAAATTCCAACAGTCCAAATGACAAAGCAGGCATGAAGTTAGCTGATACGACAATACTGGTGAAAGTTATAGCTTTTCCATTATTTGTGGATTAAAAACCCATCGTTAAAATTCAGTTGATACAATATAAAATTTTGTTCTCATTGACTCATTCACATAGTAAAGAGTTTTATGTTTACCAACAAAACGACAAAAAGGGAATAGAATAACATTTTGCTTGGCTTTGTGGAAACTTTTGGCCTGGCCGAAATCCACCCTTGCTACTGATACTATTTAGAAATTTTATAGCTACGTAACGTCTGAGTGAAAACTTTTTTGAAATATCTCTGTACCTTTTATCATTTCAGGTCCGCATTTCGTAACAAAAGGTGTTCCTCAGAAATATCATCTGGTATAAGAAAGGATTTTATAGTACCAAAGACTGCATTGAACTTGTCCGCTGACAAGGAAGAAAAGCCATCATCACTAAACTCCTTGTCTAGCAAGGATTTGGATAGCACAGCAACAGTCAAAGAAGAAGCAACAAACGATGAATCTTTGAGTTGTGATTGGTTCGAAGTGGTTCGAAAAGAGTCGTTGAGAAAGACTCAAAGCGATAGCCAGATAGCCGTTAAGCCAGACTTTGATTGGCAGAGCTCCATACTTTTACATGACGACAACAGTGAACAGTCTTCTATAAGTACACAGATACAGCTGAAGGAAGGCACACAGGACACTTTGACTAAAATACGAATGGATAACAAAAAGTTTAATGAATCCTTTAAGAAGTTGTGTAACAGTATTGTAAGTGTGTGGAATACTGTTGTTTTGTTATTAGGAGTAGCTAATATAAGAATGTGTGTTGAAATGTAGAGCTCCTCGCATCTAACAGACATTTGACTCTCTTGCTAAGAGTGGAAGCGAGTGACCCTCACTTCTTTCTCTCCGTCTTTCCCCACGTGGGTCGACGTTTCTGATTAGTCTTCTCCACAAAACCCTATCCTGAACCCTGACATACTTTCTTAACCCTATCCATCCATAAGCTCCTTGGCCTCCCTCTCTCTTGTCTTCCACTTCCAATGCCATCACTCTTCTGACTACATAGTCATTTTCTCTTCTCATCACATGTCCATACCACTGCAGTCTTCTTTCTTGTATCTTCTTAGATATATCTACAACTTTGGTTGTTTCTCTTACTCTCACATTTCTCACTCTCTCTTCTTATCCCACAAATCCAGTGTAGCATTCTCAGTTCGATAACATACAATTTCTTTTCTTTTGTTTTCTTTACTGGTCATGTTTCGGCTTCGTACATCATTGCTGGTCTAATCACTGTTTTGTAAACCATCCATTTATCCTTCACCGTGATTCTGCGGTCGCAGAGAACGTCTCATGCTTTCTTCCAATTTCGCCATCCTTCTTACATTCTGTGTGTTATTTCCAAGTCCAAATCACCATTCCCAATTACAGATGAACCTAAATTAAATAAATAACTTTATCCTATCGTCCTTCTTGCAACCCCATTTCTCAATTTTCTTCTCCGTTAAACTGAAGATACTCGGTTTACTTTCTACTAATCTTTAGTCCTCTATCTGCCAGGGACTTAATCCAACACTCTACTTTCCTTTTAAGTTCTGCCCTCTTAGTATTGCATAGTGCAATATCATCGGAAAACTGAGTACAATATCTCGCGTCTTCATCCGGATCTATTCTTTCATTTTTATACTTTACTTTGTGTCCTGGAGTCTCTTCTTTGCGGTTGTGGGCTATCTGTAGTTCAAATTATTCAATTCGTGGCACTATAGTCACGTGACCAACATCCACATCGTTAGTTTCAAATTTTCAACAAAACGCTTAGTTGCTGGCCTGTATTAAGTAGCTTGTTTGTGCTTTTTGGGTCAACACACTGAATTAAGCTAATCCTTGAGCGTGATTGATGCTTCATTAGAGAAGGCGTTAACCGAGACAGAATAGGAAAACGTTATTCCTGTTTACTTCTGAGATATGTCTGCATTCTTATGCATCATTGTCTGTTCTCGAATAAACCCCCGACGCTCCAGGTTCCGTCCGAAAACAAACAGTGGTACACCAGATTTTAGACAGCTGTCAGACGGCCTGTGTGGGTTAGCTTCTTTACTTACTGACTTCTTCAGTTAAGGCATCATTTTAGATACAGTATTTTCTATACGCATTGTATAAGGGTGGATCAAATAAAAACAGAACGGTGCTTAGAAAAAAACATGAACCATGTTTATTTAAACATAATCCCCATGATTACACAGGTACTTCTGGCATTGATTCACCAAGAGTTGAATTACCTGTTCGTAGAATTCCTGTGGTTGTGATCTGAACCAACTACGAACAGTGTCGATAACCTGTTGGTTTGACTGAAAGCGACCTCCTCGGAGTAATTTTTTCAGGGACTAAAGACGTGAAAGTCACACGGGCACAAGTCGGGACTGTAGGTGAGATGTTCTAACACTGTCCACCTGAACTGTGCCAACGTGGTCTGCGTTTCCGCTGCCGTATGTGGTCGTGCATTGTCATGCAGGTGCACCACGCCAGAAGACAGGAGAGTGGGTCTTTTCGACCTGATTGCATTGCGCAAACGCTTCAGGGTACTGCAGTAACGATCAGCATTGATTGTTGCACCAGGTGGGAGGAAAACAATCAACAATGGTCCTTGGTGGTCGAAAAATGGTCACAATCACTTTTCCACTCCTCTGTGCCAACCTGCTTTTCTTGGGTGGTTTGATGTTTTTATTGCTGGCTTTGTCTTTTGGTTTCTGGTTGAAAATGATACTACCACAATTCATCACCTGCCACAAGGCTCAACAAAAGAGCTCCATCCTCACGAGAACGCAAAAGATGCTGTAATGACTACCCCATCCGGAGGCTCTTCTGATTCTCTGTGAGACTGTGCACTCAGTTTCCTGTATTGGAGTTTTTCTTTGATGAAAGTCTGCACTGAACCATAACTCACATCAAGATTGTCAATAATACCCTTAATCTTCACGCGCCTGTTTTCGCAAATGATCTGGTCAACTCGCTGGATCTGTAATGACGACGTGCGCTTGTTCAGGTCTCTCATCATCCTGTCGTGATTCCCGTCCTTCGCGAAAACGTTTGTGCCAGTCCTGGACACTGATCAATGACAAAGGATGTTCTCCATACATTGCAGTTATTCGTAGATGCACTTCACAAACACAAACATTTTCGTCCACTAGAAACCGAGTGACCTCACGTTTCTCCTCCTTACTGGCGAACATCACATCTCATGCTGGGATAACTGAAACAAAAAAGGACACTATCAGCACTTCTTCATAATGATATACTTAGCTTCATACAAGCTGCAATTCGATGTCCACAACTCCGAGTGTTCCGTTTTCATTTGATTCACCTTTATATAACGAACTCATCTCTGTAACACTATTCCTTTGCGAATATATTATGTGTTCCCATGATGTATTACAACAATCCGCTATGTATACAATTCACAAGTTTACTGTATTCTCTCTCTTTATGCTAAGAGAAACTTAAATCTTATGAATCGTTCACACTAAGAACATTGTAACTAGCATTTCTGTCAACAGCGATGTAACGTGGAACAACAGCACGGTAGCTCTATTAGTTTCATGATTTCTCGAGAGATGGCAGTTCATTTCGAAGTGTGAAACGTGTTCTTGGAGTAAAACACTGTAACAGAGAACCAACCATTGCTGTACTATTAAAAAAATTGGGAAAGTGCCTTGATCAGTCCAAAAATGTTTCAGATGAATGTTCGTATTTTCAGTAAATTCAGTAAATCACAGAGATTTCATTTACTTTATTGGAAGGTTCATTATGTTCGCACATGGGCAGAAAGAGAAAACGATTTCTTATCGTAACAAAACACGCAATTCTGTTCAAGTGTTTGCTGCCGCCATTTTAATCGTTCAGCAGAAATGGGAAATATTATGAGTGAATGGAAATTGCGATTCATAATTGACAAATAGAAAAGAGCGATTAAAGCATGGCGTAAGTCGTAGAATCGACTTAGTTTTATGTCTTTGTGGTTCAGACAATGATCTTCTGACACTCTATACTGTCTTGATCTAGTGTTTTCTTATGATTAGCAGTTTAGTCAAGTTAGACGCTAGACTTCTAATTGAATAACCCGTGTTCAAGCCTTGCTTCCGACTTCATTTTTTCCTGAAACCTCCGAGGTGGCTATTTCTTATTATTAAAGTTACAGGATATTTCCAGCCAGCTACAGTTGCTTAGTTTCCTTCAGGAATGTCTCCGAACATTAACAATGTGATTGTCTCCTACAAAAGTTAGATTCTGTTACTTATAACGTTGTTTATGGGAGCTCTTAGATTAATAATATAATTTATTTGCGTGATAGAGAAGTATGTTTGAATTAGTGTCATTTTGAAAGCTGGAAATGTTATGATTACTCCCGCGATCACTAACATTACCTGTATTTGTAATATTGGAAACAGAGTTTCCATAACAAGTTTTTACATGAGGGTATCAGAAATTGAAAGATTCACGATGTGATTACTAGAAAACATCATCATTATCATCAAATTCAGTAGATTTCAACCCACTGTTGGATAAATATGTCCAATTTCCTCCACAAATCCGGCTCAACTACTCTTCCCATCTACATACTTCCTTAAAAACGCTTGATTTCATATTCATTTTACATGTAGTCGTTTCTTTACTCTGGGAACTCAATGTTGAGACTGCTTCTATCTTTGTTTGAGATCTGATCTACTCATTTGTCTTCCTGTCCATCCTAGTTATTCCTAGCACGCATCTCTCTATTACTCTTAATCAGTGAGTCGTTTGCATATTCATTACCCATGTTTAATACTCAATTAACATCGCAGGTAAAGATACCTTTATTTTCGAAGACACATTGCTAAGTTGCTTTCTTAAATAAAGTTTAGTTTCCCAAACGAGCTGCGAGCAATTTTATTCTATGCAGTAGGCCGGTGGGAAAACAAATACTTAATAGACTATTTGTTAGTTACTGAATAACACTAAAAACGGTCTCGGTGAAGTATCTGAAGTCCACCCCATGATCCAGCTTTAGAATACATATTGCAGTCGTTATCTTAATAACATAAGAGCGGTTTTTTTTTTTAGAAAAGAGAATAACCTTCCAATGTATTTATGTTGAAGCCACTAGGCTAATAGAAATACTTCTCACTTCAAGACAAGTACGCATTCCAACATTATTACATTCTGTATTTAACTTCATCCATAACAATAAACCTAAACAGGACTATACAATTCCTTTTGTATGATAATTATCTTTACACAACTTTTGTAGAGAAAGCTATTTATTTCGATTTTTATAAACAAAACAAAAGACAACCAAAAACTAATTGTTTAGTCTATTCGTATTCGTATTTTGTAATCTAGCGCGGACTTGGCTAATTATGCCCATCCATTGCGCATTCGTTTTAATTTTTTTTTAAAATAATATTTATAATATAATACAGTTGCTATGGTTACAGTCCGCCATAGTCGTCAGTTCACTCTTAAAACTCTAGTCTCTGACAGCCTCTACATATTCCTTTTAAATCATGTCAGCCAACACGGCATATACGTCTTCTATTAAATCATTTCTGCCAACCATCGCACTTTATTTATTTCCTAGCTGTCCTGGGATTCGATGTTTTCAGCGGCTGTAGGTAAACATGCCCATCAAGTACGACAATTTTCTCTCCGTGAATCTTTGTTTTCTGCATGTTGCTTACATATTACTTTTATTTTACTTAGGTTCACTTAAATCCTATTTTCAACTCCTATTACTTAATCTTTCATTCCTGGTTTCTGGTTCATCTATACTTAAATCAAAGATTGTAATCGGTGAAGCTAATTAAGATATTCGCCATTAATTTTTATTCCAAATACCTCCTAGTTTAAATTTTGGAATACTTGCTTCAGAACAAAAGAAAACAGTTTGGGAGAGGTTGAGTCTCCCTACTTTATCCGTTTTTCAACTTCGAAGTTTTCACTCTCTTAATGCAGTCGAGTTATATAATTTATAGA
>JAGDQP010017723.1:12711-28268 GCA_022664845.1 Lepisma saccharinum | reverse complement strand
CTCATGTGTTTCTTTAAATTCCCTTTTTGAGTACATTTATACTCACACATTGCACATTTATATGGCCTCTCTCCTGAATGTGTTCTCATGTGTATATTTAAGTGAACTTTTTGGGGACATTTAAACTCACATATTTCACATTTATAAGGCCTCTTCAGTGTATGAATTTTTACGTGTTTTTCCAAATCGAATAAAGATTGACATTTCTTTTGGCAAAAATCACACACTTTAGTTTTTTCTTTAGAGCAACGCTTAATTTGTATCTTGGAACCGCAAAACATATTTGTGATCTTCCTCGTTCTTGAATTCGTTTCCATTGTCCGTTTCTCTCTCGAAAGATCCATCTTAAAAGTCTCTCTTTCCGTTCTATTCAATTGCTTTTCCATCTCTCTCCTTATTGGGCACTGCCCAATACTTATTTCATATTCGCTTCCACATTCACGAATTGTTGTCACTTCTGTATTTCTGTCTGTAACACTATCTATACCGGATCCACAACGAAAATATTTCCTTTTTTTCATAAACTGTGAATTAACTTCTCCAAGTACAGAATATTTATCAACAGAAGTGGACCATTCGGGAAATTCGGATTTACTTAAATTTATATCAATGCCTTCTTCGTCTATGCGACTAATATCTTCAACTTCTTTGTAACTAAACGATGGACTTTCTGTTGAATCTTCTGAATTAGATGATATTAAACTGATTAACTTACAGAATATATTCGCCTCGCGATCAGAAAATGCTTCTTTGAAATCATCCCTCAATGCATCTTGATACATATCTTCACTATCAGTTTTAGACGCTGTGGTGCAACCCTGAGATAAAAATGGGAAAACTGGTATAAGGGAAGTATATTTTTTTAGGCATCAAAATTCCTAAACATATAATACAATTTTTCACACTTAATACATAGGTAATATAATATAATCGCGGTAGCGAGTTTTATAATAAAGAGTTTAGTAAATTAATAAAGCAAAAAGGTATTACTCATTACTCTTCATACAGCGATAAAAAAGCTAGTATTGTTGAAAGATTTAATAAAACATTACGTAATTGATGTGGAACCAATTCACACTGCAAGGTAATTACAAATGGTACAATATATTACAAGCACTAATGAAGAAATATAACGTAAAAAAACATAGCACGGTAAAAATGAAACCTATTGACGCTGTGAAGAAAGAAAACGAACAAAAATTGATATAAAAAATTTAAAACAAAAAGTATTTAGCATCAAATGCGAAATATAGTGTTGGAGATTATGTTCGAATTAGCAAGTTTAAAAAGAAGCTTGAAAGAGGTTTTACTCGCAATTGGAGCACATACATATTTCAAATTGCTACTGGTTTTAAGACTGATCCGCCTACATATCATTTAAAAGACGAACGCAATGAGATTATTAAGGGCCGTTTTTATGAGCAAGAACTAATGAAGACCAATCACCCTCACGTATACTTAATTGAAAAGGTTTTACGTAGAACTAAAAATAAAGCATTAGTTAAGTGGTTAGGTATCTTCGAATGATAATTCTTGGATCGATCTCAAAGCTATAATATAGTTAATCAATGATAAAATGTGGAGTGTTAAGCAACGACTATTGCTAGCTAATGATTATGGTAAGTTGAACGGTGAATTACTTCCGAATAACATTCGTTGCTTAATAATAGCCTCATCAGGTTGTGGGAAAACTACACTAGTTATTGATAATTTTATTCTACCTCCGAATTGGCTTTATTGGAATGGTAGACACTTATACACATTCTCTAAAAGTTTAGAGCAACCTAAGTATCAACAACTGCGGCATATTTATGATGAAATACAAGAAAGATTCCACTATCAGTTGGCTAAGTTTAAACCTTCTGTTATAAAGTTGGAAGATTGCGAGCAACGGTCTGTTATTATATTCGATGATTATATATTAGAAGATCAGAATGAGGTACGGAATTACTTCACACAGGGTAGACATAAAGGAATGGATTGTTTTTACTTAGCGCAAACATATAGTAAAGTTCCGAAACAACTTATTAGAGATAATGCCAATTTTTTATGTGTATTTCGTCAAGATAACACGAATTTAAGGCATATTTATAATGAGTTTGTTTTTGGTGATATGTCATTTAATAAATTTAAGGATGTTTGTTTTATTGCATGGAAGGAACCTTATGGTTTTATAACAATCGAAATGACGAGAAAGTTAAACAATGGAAAGTATCGAAACAAAATCGATCATTTCTTTATAATCGAGTGATCGTTTTATATTATATACGTTTAAAGTTTTCAATTGATGTACGTACATTCCTTTTTTTTAAAGCGGAAATAATATAGTCTTTTCATATAATGTCAAAACGAAAATTAAATAATATTGAATTACAAAATATCTTGGCGAAGCGTTTTAAAGAATGGAAAGAGAGTCACCGTAGCTATTATGAAAAGCAAAAACGTCAAGAGAAACCATTGATTGAGGCGACTGAAAGCTTGGGAAAGAAATTAAAGGAGTAACCGATGACAACAGAAATCTAATTACGGAACTTATACCACTAGCACACCAGAATATTAATAATTATCCACCAACACCATCAGAAACCTCATTTCAGAAACGGTTATTTGCTTCACCTAAGGCACTGCCAGAGACTAAAGAAACGAAAAATGATGAAGAAGAGAAAGAAATTCATCTAGGTCCACTAGCGAGTCGATATTTAAGTACTAATAGGTTAGATAAAGATGAAGTGTTTGGATTATACTCTATTGATATAGCCGGAGTAGTGCATTGGAAAATTGGAAGTTATAATGTTGTCTTTGATAATGATGATTTAGTTATTTATAGTGAGATAAAATCGCACAAGATTCATCAACCCCGATCTATGAAAAATTTAAAGGAACAGAAGGTTTATGGGAGTTAATAACTCGTAAACAACCAGTAGGTTTTACTAATGAAGATTATGAAACTTATAAGAAAATTTTAAAGATGATGAATGCTTTATATCAGAACCATGATCCATCACAGAATAGAGTAAAATCAAGCTCCAGTGATAAGTACAAAACATTAATGGGGTGGGGTTTATAGATTGCTGCATTAAACACTGGATAGAAGCTTGAGCTGTAGTTGTTGAATAAATTCAAAATAATGAATATAGTCTTTTTATACAATGAAAGCAAAAGGTGTAAAATTTCAAATTCCGGCACAAGAATTAAAGTCATTAAATTTTAGCAATATCTTAAATAAAGCACAACTTGAGAAGAAACAAAAATGCTTAAAAAAGAGTCATAACATGGCTCTAACATTAACTTTAGCGCAGTTAAAGAAACTACGTAATCAACCGAAAACAGGTGGTTTCATTTCTACAATTCCTGCGATACTTGCTGCATTGGGAGCGGTTGGTAATCTTGCAGGTGGTTCAGCAGCTATAACTAAGGCGGTAATCGATGTGAAGAAAAATAAACAAGAACTAGAAGTACAAAAGCGTCATAATGAAGTTATGGAATCAACAATTCTGACTAAAGGTAAAGGACTTAAACAAAGAAAGAAAAAACTTCTGAAGGACTTAAATAGAGTAAAAAAAGCACTCACCAATTATGATCTCGAACGTATAGCTAAAGAATTGAATATTAAACACTTTAGGGGTGTATACATGTCGGATAATCTTCCTTCTACTCCACCAAAAATGTGCAGTTATTAACTTAGATCGGTCAATTGATACAGGAACTCACTGGATTTGTTATCGGTATGAAAATAATAAAGCTTGCATATTCGATTCATTTGGTGGAGTATCTCCCAAGCCTTTGATTGAGTATTTAAATCCTAATAATACTATAATTGAATATAATAGTGATCGAATACAACATTTTGACGATGTGATTTGTGGTCATTTATGTATTAAACTATTAAAGTTCTTATGGAAACAATTTTCATCAAGCTATTGAAAGATTGAAACTTGATTACTTAATAAATCATGCATAAAAATAGTATAGTACATAGTCTTTTATTAAACAATGATTGTGTTGCACTTATCGGGGACTACACCAAAGCTTCGGCTAAATCTTCATAATGAAATTAATAATCAAAATTACAATTTGAAAATTGCACAGATAGGATTTTATAGTATGTACTTAATACCAAATGTAACAAAAAGTAGCAATACTTACTTCCATAAAGGAGAGAGACATAATATACCACCGGGTCAGTATAATGTATCAACATTGGAAACAACACTACCTAAAGAAGTGCTTCTAAATGAAAATCATGTAACTCATCGAATGGAAGTTACGTCATTTGCAGAAAATTTTAATGTAGGAACTGTTGGAAAGGTATTAGGTTTTAAGAATAATAGTGAACTTAAGCCAGAAGAAACTCACATAGGTCAATTTCTTCCAAAGTTCTTAAGTATTGAAACATTTAATATATACTGTAATTTAGCAAGAGGTATGATTATAGCAGATGGGGAGTATAAGCACAAGGAAACAAATATTATAGCAACATTTAAACCATTAAGAGATTTTTTTGAACCAATTGCTTGTGAGCCTCAATACCCATCATTTTGTCCCATGTACGTTTCATTGAAATAAGTGTTAGTAATGAATTGCATGAACCAATTAGTTTTGGCGGCGCAATAACAAACGTAATTCTCATGATTAAAAATGATGATTCTTAAAATGATTTTTTTTATAGCAAGAATGATAGCGAAAAGAAACAAAGTTGAATATAATATAGTCTTTTTTAAAGATGGAATTTATTGAAAGCTAATAAGGAATATCCATTAGAAAAATAACTTTTGTATTGGGACTCCCTGTGACAATATTAATTGATTTATAAAATTTACTTCAGCCTGAAACAAAAATGTCGAAAGGGGACCCGATCAGTTCGGCGCCTCCGTTTCGTCGCTACCGGTTCGGCGCAGTAACGAGTCGGCGCCAGAGCTTTACCAAAGACTCAGACCAGGGAAACTATTGTATTAAAAGGTATTAAAAACTTGGTCCATAAGATGCGACAGAAGAACAGATCCAGGGGCTGTTTTCATGGAAGAGATGCAATGAGACGTTTATACTTTAGTAAGCACTTGAAAAACATAATATTTTTTTCAATGATTTTAATTTGAAGTGTTTTTTTTTTCGCCGTAAAATGAATTAATTTATTTACAAGATAAACAGGCGGAGCTATAGCAGGGCGAAGTCGAGGTTGAAGTCTAATCTCACGTCGAGGTTAAACTACCATTTTAACTAATTTCTCTATTTATATTAGGAATGGAACCTCCATCTCATCAGCACCCTTGTACACGATAGAAACATTCTGTCCACTTATGGCCCTTAGGCATCTTTAGCTCAAACTGTGGAAACTTAAATTATGCTTCAAAACTTTGTCAAAAGCAGTCCCAAAAATGACTTTTTTTCCATCTCGAATATTCACTACTTAGGACATCTTATGCATTTCTTGTTTAGGTTTAGCAAAAGTAAAGGTACTTACGTTAAAAATGTAGAGTACAAAAACTTTATATTTACATTAGAAAAGCAATCTATTATATTAGCGCCCTTGTACATGACAGACAAGTTACATCCACTTAAGTCATTTAGGCATCTTTGGCTGACCGTGCAAACAAATAATGCTTCAAAACTTTGTCAGAAGCAGAATCAGAGTACAAGAAATAATGTTTTAAATACTTCATCGATCATTAATAGGCGACAATAAATAATGTTTTAAGTACTTCATTGATCATCAATTGGCGTCAGAAGACAGTAAAAGTTAAAAGTACATCGCTATGCCATAAGGTATGTTAATAATTTCCGTTTTCCTCACCTTGGCGCCGAACTCAACTGGCGACGAAACGTAGCCTGCGCCACAATGGTGGCGTCGAAACGGAGGCGCCGAAATGTAGCGGACCCTCTCGAAAGCGCACTAACAAATGGAACCTTTATCTCTTGTACAAGGCTACCAATGATATAAATTTATTTTGAATTCTAAACAAAGTTTGCCGAACAGCTTTTAGCGTAAGGTTCTTTACTTTTACTAAATTGTAACAAAAATGCAAAACATATGCTAAATACTGAATTTTGGGGGTAAGAAACAGGAAGCTTCACTCGAAAAAAAATGTATACATTTTTATGACACCTGATTTCATATTGAACGTGTTGAATTCACTTTACGTAGTCGGTATAAATCGTAACATTGCACTGCTTACGGCACTGAATCAAATAGTCCAGCGAAGAATCCAGTGAATTATGCTAGAAAGAAGGCGTTTAATACACGGTTTCTAGTAATATTTCTTCCATAAAAATTCAACATATTCTAGCGATGTACCAACAATGTTTCCCCTTTGATTGCATTTTGTTAATTATAACAGATATCTTTTTTCGATTGTTTCATCAGCTTTAAAGCCGTTTTTATCAATATTATTGCAAAACATAGCACATGTTGTATTTATTCCCTGTAATTATTCAAACACTGCATAAGACACGTTGCCTTATTTCGACTGTATTTTGCCAAAAAAGAAATATGAAATTACTTTCTGCCCCTGTAAGTAGCATCTAAAGCTGCTTTGTTGTTATGTTCGAGTCGTTTCCGTAGTAGAGCCTTTATTTTCTTCTAAACAAGACAAAAGATATCCATCGAATATAAATATCTTACTCCGCCGCCACTTAGATGACAGAGCTTTGAATACCGCAATTTCCTTCTTCTTCTATGAACAATGTTGCCAAATAACAACCCTGTTATTATTTGCACTGTCTTACTAAATTATATCCTCCTTTAAATCACCTGTAGAATTAATTATCATATTTACAAGATTCATTGATAATTGGAACTCCTTCGAGTTAGTCATGTAACGCACTTCCAGGAAATACTAAGTTATTAGGTTTTAAGAATAATAGTGAACTTAAGCCAGAAGAAACTCACATAGGTCAATTTCTTCCAAAGTTCTTAAGTATTGAAACGTTTAATATACACTGTAATTTAGCAAGAGGTATGATTATAGCAGATGGGGAGTATAAGCACAAGGAAACTAATATTATAGCAACATTTAAACCATTAAGAGAATTTTTTGAACCAATTGCTTATGAGCCTCAATACCCATTATTTTTTCCCATACAAGAGAGCCATGTACGTTCCATTGAAATAAGTGTTAATAATGAATTGCATGAACCAATTTGTTTTGGCGGCGCAATAACAAGCGTAATTCTCATGATTAAAAATGATGATTCTTAAAATGATTTTTTATAGCAAGAATGATAGCGAAAAGAAACAAAGTTGAATATAATATAGTCTTTTTTAAAGATGGAATTTATTGAAAGCTATGAGTATCAATCTTTCCCACTGAATCGTCGTACATTTAATAACTTGAATGAAGCAAACAAAGATTTAGAATTTGACATCACTTCCGGCGAGTGGTTTGTACCCACACTATGGTGATTTATACATCAAATATGAAGTTATTGGAAGAGATGCTGGAGGAACTTTTACTTCTTGGGTCGAATATTAAATTAATTAATAATTTTGTTCCATATTTGTTTTCGCAGGTAGAGGTACGCAAACATGGAACTGTTATTGATAGAATAGATTATCCGGGAATTACTTCAACTGCTATTGTCTCATGTCGATTATCAAAGCCTGAGCTCGAATATTTTAAGTCAGGTGGATTAATAACTGATGCGAAACTTCCACGGAAAGAGAATACAGTGTTCTTTCCATTACGTTTGTTTTATTTTATCGCTGAAAAACAAAGAAAGGAGATGCTACATTAGATGATGCTACATTAGCTCATGCTGCTAAATTAGTGATTACTTCAATGGAGCTTAGAATGCCAATTGTCGAATTCGAGAAAAATTATTCGATGAAATTAAAAGCATATATACTTCGACAACCTCAAATACCAATTGAATTTCTCACGTATCAAAGTATTCAACGACATGTTTCAGGTTCTTATTTCGAATTTGATGTAACAACACAGTTTAACTCACTGCAGTTCGATATGCCTGATTTTGTAATAGTTCTTTTCCAAACTAATCGTGATGATAATACTCAGGAGAAAGACGCTAGTAAGTTTGATACATCTAAGATTAAGAATATTTATTTAAAAATGCTCGTAACGAAATCTTCCCTCGTCAGAATTTAAACCTGAATATCACAAAAGCAGATTATCTTAAAATGTATGATAGTTACACTGCTTTTAAACGTGCAACACAGGAAAAATACTGATATGTTTTATTCCCCAAAAGAGTTTATAGAAAATCGTCCAGTGTATGTCATTAATACAAGTAAACGCAAACAAGTTGTTATTAACGAACGAGCCAATATTAAAATTATAATGGATTTTGAGGAAGCAGTTCCTTTTTCTACTGTAATACTTATTGCTCAAACTTCGTATATCTACGATGTGAAAAATGAGAGAGTAATTGAACAATTCTAGTGAACAAGTTTTCAGGAGAAAAATAAAATGTTATTACTTTGCATGTAGACTCTAATTCGCTCTTCCTGTCAAACAAGAAATAAACAAATGCAACAACTGACAGCCTTCAATACACCCAGAATCAGACAATACATTAGCTTCACATGAGAGAAATCATATTGTTATCTTCTTCCGGTCTCTAACATGCAACCAGTAATTCCGTTGGAGTTTCCACGAAGTGTGATAAACTTTTGCGAACATGTAAAGCAGAACGATGCTATGGTTTTAAAAATCCTCCTAAAAATTCTGAACCGGGAAACAAGAATTAGTCTTCATTAATACAGTACCAAATTAATGAATATTCGAAAAAAATCATTCTCATTATCATATGAAACAGTTGCATTTTGAATTCCAAGTACATTTTTTTTTATTGGTGGAAAAGGAGGAAAGCGAGCGAATAGTGTTATATTTAATATACAATTCCAACATTCACCTGGTGCAAGGCTGACACATAGCCATGTGAAATTTTGTTTATAGGTAGATTTTGATGAGAAATAGCAAAGAGTTTATAAGGAGAGATTTTAAACCGTTTTTCGAGTTATGCGGAGTCTAAAGGGGTCCTAATTGCCAAAAAAAGTAGGAAAAAATATTGCATTAAATTCGAGTTTTGACCTAAAGCAAAACAGCTGATAACGACAGTTCTAATCACATCTGCATAAAAACTGATAGAGAGTTAATCTCTAATTACTTAGCTATGAAAACTATTCAATAAGTTAGGAGCATTATCAATAGATGGCAGCGATGGTTGGGAAGACGGAGAATAGTTAATAATAATGACAATAGATGGAGGAATTATGCGTAATTCAAGAAATAGTCGGTAAGTGAGGCGGAAGTGACGCGTTAAACGGTAATTTACCGATTGCACTTGTGCGTTGAACCCTTAACATTCCCATACTGGGAACAAGTGTAAAATTGGGTTGAATTCGACAGAAAGGCATATGAGTACTGCGTGTAAAATTGTTCAGGGGCATTAAGTCTGACAAAGTTAAGTCAAATTTACCCAAACTTACCCGGATTACATTTACCTTTGCGGATCTTTTTTTTGCACAAACACACACTCAGACATACGCACACTCACACATGTGCTAGATCCATTTTCTCTTTCATTTAGAGATGAGTTTCAAGAAAACTAACTTCAAATTCGTGCTTCTCATATCGAAATCGTGGAACAAATTGGTTGCCCGAGGGGGATCAAGCTCCTCCTTGTCCCTTAGATCACCAGTTTTAGTTTTTTGAAGGCGAAAAAATGCTATTGACGTAAAAAACGGCATTTGGCAGAAAAATGCTTACCAATCTGAGAGTATCAAAGATACATGACGTCTCTTTATTATGGTGACCATGTAGATGTTCCTTTAATATTTTAATATTTCGCACCTAGTTGTTGAATCAAGATGAAACAAACTAAATCTTGCATAATACTACATGCGAAAATGGAAAGCGCCATACCGAAAATATACTATGTCACAAGGTACAAGCCGCCAGTTTACTGAATCATTAAATTTGAGTATTCGGATTGTCGGATCAAGATGGAAGCAAAGTATAGCTCAGATTATCCTCAGAAATAATAATATTACTAAGAATGAAATCTAATGTTATGTACTTTACGGCCGCTGTCTTGAAAATGTTCAGATCTGAATATTTCGAAATATAACGATCATATGAAGAGGGAATAAAAGATGTCTTACACATAATTGCATCAGAATATTCTTAAAAAAAGTATTAGCGTAATAATTATTAAATATTTCCTATATTGTACTGTTAGGTCACAACAGCAGTGTAAAGAGATATCTTGGATAACCAAGTCCACCCAATAGTGCAAAATTTATCCAAAATGGGAATGCCACGTTCAAGGATAATAGTGCAACTTTCATATCACTGGTCATACTCAAAAGTCGTTTCACGATCACGCTGAAAAGGTTCAACATTTTCCCTGGCCCGAGCTGTCTATAGACATGAATATTATCGAACTTTTTCCGGTGGTTTGGAAACCAGAGTTCGGCGTAAATTTCCACCACCTTCGATTTTAGCTCAGCTGGAAGCTGTGCTGCATGAGGA
This sequence comes from Lepisma saccharinum, assembly GCA_022664845.1. Classification (NCBI taxonomy): domain Eukaryota; kingdom Metazoa; phylum Arthropoda; class Insecta; order Zygentoma; family Lepismatidae; genus Lepisma; species Lepisma saccharinum. The sequence goes on along the minus strand of JAGDQP010017723.1, from coordinate 17,778 downwards.
ATGATTCAAATTTCACTCACCAGCTTTCAGCACTTGGATCCATCAATTGCGTCCAGAATTCAAATCCTTTTTGAAATATATTTCGAGAACACTAACCTAAGAGCCTTACGAATTATGAAGTTTGTTTTCAAGTTCTTGAACAAATGTATACAACCGAAATTAAATGAAAGTATTAGGTACAAGCTTACAGATCTGTCAATAGATGGTAGCATGGGTTTGGCCATACATTGAATGTTAACTGCAAATGCAATACGAATGAAAGTTTATACAAACTTATATATGTTACAAACCCGAAGACTAAATTCAGGTGATTGTGTTCTGATGGTAGGACAGAGTAACATCTCACTCTCGCATGATTATAAAAATCCCTACGACAAAGTATTGTCAGAACTTGGAGCTATAACTAGGTTCATTGCAGTTGGTTCATTGTACGTGGATATATTTTTATATTCAACCAGCGTTTAAATATTCATTTACACACAAGTACGCTTAAAAAACAATTTTATTTTCAAAACAATGTATTTTCTGAAAAATTTGATTTTTATTTTTTTTTCTTAGGTCGGCTTTTCTTACAGGCGTTCGCCGAGTGCTTTGCATGCGATTTGATTCATTGGTTGAGTAGCGAATTGAAACACTTGTTTAAGTACGTGTTCAATCTGCAACACGAGCTTCTATTGGTTACTCATATAAAACGCAAGAAAACCACGCGGCGAGCTACTGCAAGAAAAGCCAGCTTTAGTGGCAACTTTTTTTTAACGTAAGGAGGTTATTTTGTAAAGGTTTCCATTAATGTAATATTTAAAAAATATATATAATTCCCAATATATTTTCCAGGATTGTTTCAAGCTTTTGCTTCAATTGGGTTTAAAAATCAATGTACTTGGTTGACCAACATGAATAATGACACTTCCTTTCCTAACACACATTATAAAAAATATTTTAATATAAGAATGTTTTGACAGGATTTATATATATATTTATATATATATATATATATATATATATAATTACGGCCGTATTTACCAATGGTCCCATGCTATTTCGAAATTTATCCTACAAAGCTAATCGTATCTGGCAACCCTATGAACGAAGATAACAGCAAGTTGGAAATTGGTTACGACCATGGACGTAAGAATATAATAGGACTATTAACAAGCAATTCACTCAATGTTATAAAAATGGGACGGCTGAGAGTGCAGTTTGTCATTCCAACATGGCGGATCGCGTATACTTCCTTGAAATGAAGCAGACGATAATGTGAATGTGCAAATACATTTCTTATCTAAATTTGTCCTTAACTACTAACTATTGTAAAATAAGTGTTATTGCAATACTTCCTTTTCAAGAACAGTGATCATTCAAATCTTGAAACTTTATATTATTTTACTATTATTACTTTTTACTATTATAATTGAAGAAAAAAACTTAAATATTGCTAACCTGTTTATCCTCATACGTACCTGTTGGTCGGCTTCATCAGACGCAACCTTCACATACCTTAAATTATTCCACATAAATTTAAAATTTATATTTAAAAGTGGCTCAATTAACATTACTTCTTATGGCCAGTTGCACTGTTTTGGTCAATTCAACATGGCTTCAAGGCGCATTTCCGGGCCATAAATTTTGGCTTGTTACTAGTCCTATTATATTTTTACGTCCATGGTTATGACGTATCATTAAATTCAAGCTCTACGTAACAATACTGGAGTGTCTACATAGTGTTGAAAGGTAGACGCCAGAGCAAATAAACTTGTTTGTCCTCTTGCAGTCTACAGCATAATGTGGACCAAATGTTCAGCTCTAACTCATTTTTATACTCTCTAATGCCTTGTTTACATTACTAACATTTTACCATGGTTAACGTTAACCCGAGTTCATTTTAGTAATGTAAACGGTAGTTACCGTTAACGCGGGTTTCAAATTTAACTAGCATCAACTTACGACGGTTATCTTGTAACGTTAGTAAGAAACGACTGTCTAAACGCAAGTTAGTTATTAGGGAGGAATCACTGAGTTTATTTATTTCTTTATTGAAATATATAGTATAATAGTGGTGCATACTACTTTTAAAGTATAAAAGAATGATGGCAGAACTAATCTACAAAATTTGACGCTAGAATCAATTCATTTGCGTTCATTTTTTACAATTTATCCCTCTCCCATGTAACAAGCAAATTCTTTACTCAACCACGGAAACCTCAACCTGTTTCTTTACAGACAATGGCAGTACAAGCACGATAACCAAGTTAAGTTCGGTAGTCTGAACCCAAGTTAGTTTTACCCAAATTGTTTACAATCGTAGAATGTTAGTAATCTAAACAAGGCATTATCGCTGTGCGGACCGTTTTTCGATTTAAGTCTTAATTTCTGAGTTATTCATATAATAGTATACCGCAGAAAATGTTACAAATAATATTTACTGTTTTCACAGTGAATTAAGATATAAATTACGCGTAAAAAGAACTTGCCACACAGCGATATCAAGCGTATGAAACTGAGTTAGAACCGAAAATTTGGTCCATATTGCTTTAGACTGGAAGTGGACAAATGAGATTAAGGGCCATATTTATGAATCACTCCCAAGAGCAGGTGTCTCCCAGGGGCATTGAAATTATATGCCTCAATGAGCTCCCTCGCTTCATATATTCAGGAAGTTTACCATGGCAGTAGTCAGTCTAGTATCGCTTTTAGATGTCACTGATTACGACTGCATAATCAATAGCGTTAAGGCCGCTTTAGACAATATAATTTCTCGAACGATGAATCTTAGCCAAAGCAGTGCGCCAGCGTAAAAAAAAAGTTATGGATTTATACAATAGCATTTTACCCTATTGTAGCATTCTTGCTTTCACACTCCGGATACTGCTAATCGTAAAATTAAACGTAGTATAAATGCTGTCGTCTAAAGTGACCTTTAGAAATAGAATAGAGAAAACTTTCATGGCGTCACATGAAGTCAAATTTGCATTTCAGCGCACAGAGTTAGGAATAGGATAGAGGTAGCGTGAAGCTGTTTTTAAGGCTATGGTAGTGAAGAAAAGATACGGAAAGGACGAGGCACTTCCACCACATTGACTGGGCCCATATTTAGATGTCTTCTGTATCGAGTATTACCTTCTCATTCTTTCTTATGGGAAGAGCACATGCCAGAAGAAACCCCAGAATAGATACCATTGTTCGAAAAGAAGCTGCTTCACAATTAATTGACAATTGTAAAATGCTTGAAAATGTGTTGTGTTCTACATCGTAGTAACGTGACAAAAATATGCGTTTCAAAAAGATAACCGACTGGCCCACAACACTCGGTATAGAGGGACTCTAATGGAACCACAGAATGTGGCTGCCACTGAACTGTAAATTTGGCTTCATATGGCGTCGTGAAAGCACTCTTCATTCTACTCCTAACTCTATGGCATATATCAATAGCTTCTACTCGGTTTAGATTATTTGGTATTTAAGCCTATATCATATTTAGCCGTTTTCTATCCACTGTGGGATGAAGGCCTTCCCCTTTTCTTTCCACATATCTCGGTCTGCTGCTATCCTCATACATGTAGCTCCTGCAAACGCTTGATTTAATCTAACCATATTACATTTGGACGTCGTCTCGATCGTTTCTTTTCTCTAGGAATCCGCTGTAGTATATTTGTCGTCCACCTTCCATCTGTTCGTCTAGCTATGTCACCAGCCCATTTACACTTTATTTTCTTCGCAATCTTGATTACATCCTCTACTTTTGTTTGTGCGCGAATCCATCATTTGCTTTCTGTCCCTCCTGGTTATTCCTAGCATGTATCTCTCCATTGCTCTTTGTTTGACTCTTAACCTTTGAATCATTTGCGCATTCAATGTCCAAGTTTCGCAGCCGTACATCATTACAGGTAAGACACATTGATTATAAACTTTACGCTTCAGACATATTGGAAGTTTGCTTTTGAAAATAAAGTGTAGTCTTCCAAACGAACTAAACGCCATTTTGCATCTTCTATTTATTTCATCAGTCAACTTTGCATTCGATGTTTTGAGCTGGCCTAGGTAAACATACTCATTAACTATACCTATTGTCTCTCCGGTAATCTTTATTTCCCTCTTTGAAGCATGTTGATTGTATATGACTTTTGTTTTACTTAAATTCATTTTAAGGCCTATTTTTGAACGTTAATTATTCAGTTCTTCCATTCTGGTTTGTAGTTCTTCTGCACTTGAAACAAACAGAACTATATCATCAGCAAACCGTAGGCGATGAAGATATTCGCCATTAATTTTAATTCTAACTTCATCCCAATTTAAATTTTGGAACACTCTCTCCAGGACCGCAGAAAACAGTTTTGGAGAAATTGAATCTCCTTGCCTGGCAACTTTAAATTTTTCACTTTCTTGTTGTAGTCTAATGACAGATGTGGCAGTCGAATAAATGTTTCACAGTAGCTTGATGTATGCACTTTCGATGCCTTGATGTTCAAGTGATTTAAGTAAGGAGTCCGAATCGAAAGCTTTTTCAAAATCAACGAATTTCAAAAATAGTGGAATTTCATATTCATTAGTCCTTTCCATAACTTCATTCAATGTTTGTATGTGCTCCACTGTGCTAAATCCACGACGAAATCCGGCTTGTTCCCTTCCCTGGTTAAAATCCAAGTCCCGTTCAATACGATTCAAAATAATATTGGTCAACATTTTGTATAGAACTGACAGTAAACTAATTGGTCTGTAGTTTTCGACGCGTTCTTTGTTACCTTTCTTGTACAACAAAATGATAACAATATTATTCCAACTTGACGGTATTTCTCTCTTCCTCAGGCACATTCAGAATAATTTCCTCTTGTATTTTTTCACCTACCCAATTAAATATCTCTACTGTGAGTCCATCTTCTCCTATCGATATCCGTTCTTCATCACTCTAAGTACGTTATTCACTTCTTTCATTACGCCTGGGACATTTTCATCTTTTTCTTCTGAGTCTTCATTTCCTAGCTGTTCTTTTGAGTAGTACAATTCTCTGTAGAAATTCTCAAATATTTTTATAACTTCTCTCTCTCTCTCTCTCTCTCTCTATATATATAT
>JAGDQP010017723.1:0-12611 GCA_022664845.1 Lepisma saccharinum | reverse complement strand
ATATATATATATATATATATATATATATATATATATAATAAATCACAACCATATTCAATCCACTAGTGGATGAGGCCTCTCGCGGAAGGGAGGAGTTGGTCTACTGCTCCCACGCTGACCAGACGGGTTGGGAGAGGAGAACCGAAGCTCTCACTATGATCGCCACTGTCTTTTATTCACAGCAGCTCCCCAATTGTCCTCACGATGCTGGATCAACACCGAAATTTCTTTTTGAGCCCCCACCGGGAATCGAACCCGGGACCGCTCGCACTGAGGTCGAGCGCGCTACCGACTAGGCTACGCAGGAGCTCATATATATATATATATTCTTTGTCTTTTTTCCAGTCTTTTAACTTCTGAGTAATAAGGAAACTTTCGAGGGTTGTCGCGGGCTGGAGACAAGCTTCATCAACATGTCCAACATCTTGCACTTACCTGGTAGACCACTGGTTCTGGGTGTCAGACAACTGGTGAAAATTGCCTGTTTTTCTAAAAACAATCCTAATAAAAAATACATGTTCAACTTTAAGTTAAAAATATTTTATATTCATTAATAAAGGTGTAAAGAATTAAAGTAAAGAATATAAGTATTAGACAAAAAAAAAAAGAAATCTGGAAACAAAATAAGTGAACAAATCGCTTAGCTGGCCTGCCACTGGTACCCTTAACCTACAAGTAAAAGGGATAGGTAAAAGAGGTGGAGTTGAGAGGACCTCCTTGCTGTAGAATTATTTTAATCTAGGTTTGGTTTCTTTGTCTAAGTTTTTCTTTGTATTAAAGAAGACGGCTCCTTGCTGATGGTTCCTAGCTTGGTTTAATGGCTAACGTATCAGAAAAAATGATCAGGACTTCGGATCGAATCCAACCCTGGTTACATTTACATTTTTTAAAAAGAAAAAAAAACTTTTATCCTTTACTTGTGTATAAACGCATTAGGGAATTTAATAAAATCAGTGACCAATGGTTAGGTTAGGTTAGATAAGTCTGGTTCAGTGTTTTCTCTATTGCACAGACGATTTGCATTCGTTTTCATGCACGCTTGTGTTGCTTGCGATTTGGGTGAATAGCCATTTGAAACACGTGTTACATGTAGAACACGTAATAAAACGTGTGTTTCAATTGGCAATTCACTCTAATCCCAAGCTTCCAAGAAAAGCATAACTTAGGGTTAGGCGTCACCCAGTTCGTAATAAGATTCCCGCCTGAACAAGATGGGCTAATTATCATACATTTAGACCTGACCAACGTCGACGCGTGCCATCTCTAACAGAGAGCGAGAAAGTGATATTTTAATTCAGTAGCCGCGATTTAGGGCTGATTTTCATGAAAGCTTGCGTTGCTTGCGATTTGGGTGAGTAGCCCAGTGAAACACTGTTTTATTGCGTGTGTTATTGTAAGGTAATTATAAGGACTAGATTTCATGAAAGCTTGCGTTACGTTCTATTTGTGTGAGTAACCAATTAAAACACATGTTTTATTACGTGTTTTACGTATTACGTAATAAAACACGTGTTGCAATTTGCTACTCACTATAATCGCAAGCAAATGACGCAACGCAAGCGTGCATGTAAGTCAGCCTTAAAAAGTGTTTCATTTGACAACACCCAATCGTAAGGAAAGCAAGCAACGCAAGCTTTCATTAAAGTCAGCACTTGCTTTGCTATTTTGTCTCTGGTGACACCACAAACTAATGTTCTGCTTTGGAACAAGTACTGTTTAGATATAGCATGCCAAACTAACTTAATCTAATGCAATCTAATTTAATTCAAACGAACGTTAACTAACCTAATGAATATTAAGTCTATTATTGACTAAAATTAAAAGGAATAAGGCTTTTATTGAAAGTTTTACAGTTTTATCCGTCACGTTCGAGTTAAAAGACACCCATGCTCCTACTGAGACTCGAACGCGGGACCTACGTGTCGTTGGCCTAACGTCTTAGACCGCACGGCTATCCGGTCGGCATATAAGGGAACGTCTTCACTCTCCTGCGACTACGTGTTGAGACGTGAGAACTAATGAAGTTGTCCACCACCGTTCAACCTGTGTGACAATAATTTCTCGTTCTAAAGACTCATTGTTGAAGGGTCGCCGGTAAGATGGTTGAAATAGTTTGTTGGCTGGTAATTCCAACTTCGTGAAAACCATCGCGTGGTCTGAACAAACAAGGTGTTGTTGGTTTATATCCGTGAATTGGGATATTAAATTTGGTGTCGAGAGGATGACGTCAATACGGCTTGCTCCCCCTCGCGAATAACAACAGGCGAGACTGAATCAGTTCGGATAGAAATGAAACTATAAGTCTTAATAAGTTTATGAATCTTAATAGATTGACGATATTGTTCACTAGTCCGTTACCACAATACATACAGATGCTTATCAGAATAATGGAAACACCTGTAGTTGGCAACACGTCAGATGTATGGGTTGGCAGTGGTGTCGTGGTGACCGCAGCGCCAGACTGCTGGTGGTGGTGTGTTAGGTCGGTCTACATACTACGTCAGGCGTCGTGGAACAGGAGTGTGCAGTGGCTGCAGCAGACGGAGGTAGTGTAAAATGGGAGAGCTCTCAGAGTTTCAAAGAGGGCAAATTGTTGGTGCGCGGTTATGTGGAGTGAGTGTGACGGCAGTGGCTAGTGTGTTAAGTGTGTCGCCAGGGACAGTGTCGAAGGTGATGACGGCCTACACAACACACGGGAAAACCACATCGGGGAAGCGGAACAGTGGGCGGAAGAAAAGCATCAGTGACAGGGCACGCCGGGTATTAAAGCGCATTGTCACGCGGAACCGTCGTGCCACTGCGGCGCAAGTGACGGAGGAACTCAATCAGCACCTCCCCCAACCTGTTTCGACAATCACAGTCCGCCGCGAATTACATGACATGAACTTACGGGGTCGTGTTGCACGGGCCAAACCTCTCATCAGGGACCAGAACGCTTTAGCACGCCACAAATGGTGCCGCGACCATGCAACTTGGACCGTTGACGACTGAAAACGTGTGGTATGGTCGGATGAGTCACCATTCACCCTATTCCAAACCACGGGCCGTGTTTATGTGTGGAGAACGCCCAAAGAAGCGTATGATCTGCAGTGTCTCCGCCCAACTGTGAAACATGGCGGCGGCACGGTGATGCTGTGGGCCGCAATATCATGGTTTTCATTGGGTCGTGTGGTCACACTTCGCGGACGCATCACTGCCAACGATTATGTCGCAATTTTAGGAGACCACTTGCATCCTATGGTCTGGATGTTGTTCCTGGACAATGACGCCATATTCCAGGATGATAATGCACCCATTCACACAGCTGGAGTTGTTGCAGCGTGGTTTGAGGAACATCGGGATGAAGTTCAACACCTCCCCTGGCCCGCCCAATCCCCAGATCTCAACATAATTGAACATCTGTGGTCCATCTTGGAAACACGACTCCGGCGACGATTTCCACCTCCATCCTCTCTCACAGAACTGGCCGATGCCCTGCACGAGGAATGGTGTAATATTCCACTTGTTACCATTCACGACCTCTATGCCTCCATCCCACGTCGCATCAAGGCTGTTCTGAAGGCGAAAGGTGGCCCGACACCATATTAATCTGGTAAGGTGCACTTTCGTTCAGGTGTTTCCATTATTCTGATAAGCATCTGTATTTTGAATCAATCAGATTTTGTCCGCTGAATAGAAAGGTAGCGACACTAAACGCCTAAAAGTTCTGCTTTTTGTTTATAGCTATGATGTCGGGTTCCAGCTTTCCTGCTTCAATTAGGCAGCTCTGCTTTTGTTGTCTAATATACACTACATTTTATGTCGTTTATGTTTTGGAGGATGTGTTACGTAGTTAGTATCGACAGTGCATATTTTTATTACATCTTAAGAACATACACACATAAGCAAGAATCTCTCGGTCCTTCGAGTCTTAAAAGTATTTAAAATAGGGTTTATTTTTGTCATAACCTAATTTCACTACATGTATATCTACAGTACTGTCTGTATACGATCCAGTTGCATAGGCACGGTCCTATCCAATAATAATGAATTAGACTTCCGGAAAGAACAACAAAATGTATTGATGTCAATCTCACTGGGGGGTATCTCATAGCGTATCTGATTTAGAGATTTATCTCATGTTTTTCGTAGACCGCCTCAATTGCACTAATATTAAAAATACTCCAAACCTAAAATGTCGCTTACAGTAACTTAGGGATCATTACCTTTTCTTCTGTACACGTCTTATCAACGGTCATTCCCACCCTACATAACTTGAACCTATCATCGGGTTGGAATCACTCAGACACGGATTGAAATGAGGCCGCTGCTATGTCAATCTAAATCTCGTTTCTTGACCTTATATCACAGATGAATTAAGTAATAACGATATTAGGAATATTAGTTTTAAGTGCTAAAACAAAATTTAACTTTATTTTATTATAATCCCAAGTTTCATTATTTAAAAAAGTAAAGAATGCACTTTCAGATATACTCCTTCTGAGAAGCTTGATATTCTGTTCAAAATTAATTATATCGTTTCGAATATAATGCTTATGGGCAAGAAGCAAATGAGTACATAAAATAAAAACAAATAGTTGATGCCTGAAGAGATGAATGCTGATTATGATATTAATTAGTTTTCCAATTGCTAAACATCCGATTCTGTAGTGCTAAGGAAACAGACATTCAAATCTGATCGCGTTTTCAGTGGCATTAACCGAACTTCATTAGATTCGTGTAGTTGAAACAAATATAAATAAACATTATAAAACCGGAAGACAAATCACGAAACGAAGTGGTCCAAAGTAAATGCACATCATCGACCTCATAATTCAATTTAATTCGATATAAATCTTACTGTTAAAATTCATCACCAAAAACTGTTTTTTTTTTTTTTTGTGAATGGATCATTTATTTAAGATATCCATTAACCATTCTATTGAATTTATTTTCGTTCCACGTGTTAAATAGTGTACTATGAAAATAAAATGGAATCTACCTAATATTTTATTTTTACCTTCTATTTGTATTGATATCGGTTGGAAACTGAAAAATATAAAAGCTTAAGAAGGTGTAAAGTATGTTTTTATATGAAATTAATAAATACATATTTGTACAACTACTCACCTGAGAAGGATTGTTCTGCTCCAAACATGTTACAGAATCAGATAATGCGCTCTGATATATTTCTTCTTCTTTAATCTCTTGATCCCTCTGTGAGGACTCTCCTTGCTTTTCAGTTTCATCAATGTTGCCGAAAGACTTTTCTAACTGTTTAACTATTGCAATCGATAACTCAATTTCGTCGTGTCTTAATTCCTGTAAAAAATAACTGCATTATTCTCTGTATTAGATGAACTTGAACACAACGGCTATAAATAAATCATGTTGTAATGCAGAAATGTCTAAAATGTGAGATATAGCAAAGCCAAAGATTTTCTAAAACCACGATCAACCGAGACAAAGTTCAAATCGCTTTAAACCTTAGTATTCAGCAGTTGTGCCATACGTTTTGCTGTAAGGAAGTTTAATCTTAAATAAACGTGTTTCTGTCGTGTAGTTAACTTATACTTTCTACTCATCCTAATTTCTTAGCATTAAATGTTTTGATTATTCGTTTATGCTCTTCATTTTTGTTTAAATTGTTAAAGTCTCACCTTGAACATTATGGAATTTCTTTACTCGAAATTGCTGGCTGAATATGCAATAAGTTAAACGAGTTTAGGTTTAATTAATAACAAAGACAGGCACCGAAACTGATTCTCCCGTGGGAATTATCCACTACGGAAATTATATTGTGAAAGTGAAATAGAACGGGCATTTATAACTAAACATATTGTTGTATATTTTATTTCCTACGAACTAAATTATTTTTAAATTCCATTTAAACGAAATAATGCATCACATGAAACGTATGCTTATAATATGTGTGACAATTAAATTAGGATTTTATAATTATTTTCTAAAACACTTTCAATAAAATTCTCTATATGCCTCATTGTCATTGAATATACATATTTACGAGAACACAACTATCATTTTTACAACGGCGGAGATTAAATAAACTATCAACTTAAAGTCTCCAAATACCATAAATAAGTATTTTGGTTGTCGAATCAAACTTTATTTCGGTAATCTAAAAATAAAATATAATGTATTGTGTTAGTCCAATTCAACTGTCCTGCAGATACGTATCATTTGCAAATAATAAACCAAATAATTAAAAATTAACATAGCTTAGTAAATATAGTTTGTGTCCGCATTCACAAATCGGTATCATTGATCGGAAAAGGACTGCAGTTTACGAGAAATGAAGTTTACATCCTGTGGCACTAACGACAGATCACCTACCTTCCAAACCGTGATTAGCGAATGTTTATTACACCAAATAATTATGACGGAACGCAATAATGAGAAGAAAATCAATCTAGACCATTTTAAGCATTCCTTGCAATGACACGGAACGCAGAAGAAACGTATGACATAACAAACAAATACGTACTTAAATTTAAATACTATACCAATAGGAACATCTACAATAACTCAAACATTAAACACATTCCACCTTCAGTCACGTTCAAAGGTATGACTGTCATATATTGGGCAGAAATATCAACTTTTGTTTCATGTAAAGTAGTACACAATTATACGGAAATATGCTGGAGCAAAGCTATACAAATCCAAAGTCTACGAAAGTACTTATTTCAAGCAAGCCCTTTAATACAAATTTATTAGCCTAAAAAATACATGTTTGTGAACATCTCACCTGCGATAGAGACTTTCCAGGATCACTTAATGCAGTACAGGATCCTTTCTCTTGTTTTACATCTGTAATAACCTCTGGTAATTGTCCAACAGTTTCACTTCCATCAGCATTAACTAAAACCTTTTGTAATTGTTTTACAATTTCTATCGACTGATCAAGTTCATCGGAGCTTAACTCTTGAATGAGTTTATCCAGATTTCTCTCGGCCACTGATCCACTGGAGCTGCATTGCTACAATACAAACTATTACAATTACAAACAAAGGGAGTTACAATGCAGTGTATAGTTCATAAATTAAGATGGCTATTAGATGGCAAATTTCAGGAATATATTAGTCGATAAAGATAGTTATTTTACGCTAATGTAAGATCTGTATTTAAGAATTCTAGTGCTCTTGATCACTTTCTAGCGAACTGCTGTAGTTTTGACTTATGTCCATTATTACATATTCAATTCAAACCGAATTACAGTGGAAATAAAGGACACAACATTGCTTAATATTACCGACACTTAGTCAATCTATCCATGATCTTTATATGAATATGAAACGAACGTTTACTTGTTTGGCCAAATATAGTTTCTGATGGCTGAAAAAGATATTAGTCAGTGGCAATTGATTTCGTTTGTTGTCATACGTTTGTCATATGACAAACACAAACGAAATAGGCAAACTCTACTTTGAGTGAACAGTGGTTTCTGTTAGTGCTACTAACGTTCACTCCACTTTATTATATGTCAGCATCCGATCAAGGTATTTTATTATTTATTTCTAAAACTAACAAGTAACACTATATCTAGTTTGAACTAAGATCTAGAAGATATATTTAAAATCGATATAACTACTGAATTTGTGTGTCAAAGATTACTTACAATCGGCCTGTAGTTCTAGGGTAACTGGAAGAAAAATAATTAATAGTATAAAGGCCACTAATCTGGCGCTGGTTTCAACTCAATCCAGCGCAGACTGAAGGTAGATAGTCATTTGTTTACGATACCCTCACAATGCACGACTCGTTGTCACCAGAGATCGACACGGGTATAAGTGCTAACTATCATTTGATAGAATGCCATATGAATACTGCGTGTAAAGTTGTTCGGAGGGCATTAATCTGACAGAGTTGTCAAATTTAAACAAGTGTCGCCATCTTGATTGGGCGCTACAGGCGTCCTAGCTCCAAATAACAGTACCGCACTATCTATTTATTTATTTATTCATTTATCGACGCGAAAGGCCTTAAGGCCTATTTATAGCGTCCGAAATAGCTACTAAATTTAATGACACAAATAATGAAACATGTATACTCTTTTTCTTATTTGTTCTTGTCCAAACAGCTTTTTTCAATATAATTTGTATTAATCTTTTGTAAAGTTCTTCCAAGTTTCCAAAAATGTCCAAATTTGTACAATTCTTACCTATCACATTATACGTTTAACTAGTCCTTCATCTAGGTGACACGTTTAATAAATTTGTACGAGCTTTTCTGCAATAGAATAGGTCACTATTTCCCTCGAGCGCTTTGAGGGACGGAAACTTAATAATCATTTTTGCAATTAATTCGGTACAGTCCATGTTATTGTGCAAAAGTCTGTACAAGAAATATAAGTCGTTAAAGGTTTGTCTTTGTTCAAGTTTCTGATCTGTAAAGTTATCAATTAAAATGTATGATTCGTATTTCGGGTAGAAACCCGTATGTGAAAAAAGGTAAAACTTTGCTTTGTACATGTTCGATCTTCTGACAACTTGCTTTCATAGAGGTATTCCATTTAAGTGACGCATATTCTAGTTTGGACCTAACATAGGATTAGTAAAGAGTCTTAAAAGTGCTATCAGTTGCAAATTCTGTAGTAGCTCTAATAATAAATGCTAGGATTCTATATGCGACATTGGTTATATTTACCACATAGGGCGAAAAGGTTAGTTTATTATCGCGTGCAACACCTAATTCTTTAATTGAAGCACATTTTTATTCTTATTAAATTGATCTAGTACGTTAATTCATAAGTTTTTCTCTCGTCTGCTACAGATCATGGCTTTGCACTTACCAATATTTATTTCAAGTCTATTCCTAAAACACTATTTCAGTATACTGGACAAATACTGTTGAAGGAGTCGATAGTCATGCAAGGACTTAACATTAACAAATGTTTTTAAGTAGTCTGCAAACAAGAGCTTACGATAAGTTACGATACCACATTGTGGTATGGAAAGTCATTAATAAATAATAAAATCGGAAGAGGACCAATATTATATCTCTGAGGAACACCGGAACTGAAATAAAAGCAATTGGCTTTATATCCTTTACATACTGTACAACTGATTGTCGACGGTTATTTACATAAGATTTTTAGAATTTGGTCATAGAAGGACTAAAACTGAATGTGGAAAGTATAAGAAACTGAATTAGTATATTATGGTCTGCAGTATCGATTGCTCTTTTTAAATCGTAGTATACAGCATCCACTTGTCCTGTATTGTCTAAGGTGGAAGCTATGAAGTCTGTAATTATAGCCAGGTTAGTTACAGAAGAACTCTTCTGTACAAAGCCATGTTGATATATTGAAAGTACCGGGTTAACACGCTGCATGACCTGATCATAAATGGCACTCTCAAATACTGCAGCAACCGTTGATAACATGGCTCCTGGACGATATTTTTCTACTTTATTTTTATTACTTGCTTACGGAACTGGGCATATAATTGATTCCATAGCCACGATTCCAGTTACTGTTATGTCTGCCGAAAACTGCTTTCCTAACCTGAAACTCACAAAAAAACTATCTAAGTAACACAATGACTCAAGACCTACTGTTCCCGTTGGCTCTTCTATCTATAGGAAACGTCGTTGCATCTATTTTGGGCTCTAGCGATTTGATTGAAGATTTCAGTGACAAGTAATCTCGCAGAATTTGAGTTTATAAAATATGTCTTACTATTGTAAAGCCGCATTTGCTTATTTAGTCAGATGTAATTTTCGGTATTCTAATTATACGATATTTTATTTCACTACATCGCGTTTCTTTCCTGTAAACTAATACATTAATTCGCTACAGAAAAAATATTCGGATCATATTTACCTTTGAAGAAAAACATTTTTCCTTACGTGTATATTCAAATCCGAATAACGGTTTTCTGTTTGGCAAAACTTATATCCGTAAATATTTTCTTTAGGGTGGGACTTCATTTGTATCGTCGAATCACCAAATTCATTTGAATTGTTCGTTTTCCCTCTTGATATCGTTTGATTTCCGTTTCTCTTTCACAAGTTCCATTTTAGCCCCTCGTTATCTGATTCCCTTTTAATGTTATTTCTTATCAGAAGTTCTCCAATACTTCTTCCGTATTCATGAAGATATTTACCAATTCTTCACACTTCTACAATTGTGTTCGAAATATTTTTGTACCGGAATAAAATATGAAGTTGCTGTATTATTACAATCAGGGACGCATTTAGGGTGTGGGTTCGGGGGTTGAGAACTATTACCTTTCAACTTTACAAAGGAAAAATAATTATTCCAAATAGTTAAAAATAGTATTAGAGAAGTAACAACTGTACATGTTTAGTTGCTATTCTAATATAATTGTTAAAACTTCAGCGGGAGAATAGATTTCCGAATAGATTAATAATTACTGACCAGCCCTTACTTAAACATAAACAAAAAGATGTCCTTCAAGTCTTTTGGTTTAATGAAATATTAACACAGTCAATTTTGTCTTGTCTCTTTACTGGAGAATGTACCACCAGCAATTTTTGAGACAGGAAATTGGAACATTCCTTTACCGAGTAGCGTTGTTAGTGGACAAAGATTAGCTAGTAATCATTATAGCAGCTCGCATTAGTATTTAATGAGCAGAATTAAAATGATTACTAACCATGTTTATATTTAATAAATTTTACATCTTTGTCACCACGTCTGATTAAAATGGGAATATTTTTATTAACATGGGCATCTGTCAAAATATGAAGATTATGGGTGAGCACTTCGAATTAAAAATGCAATTTCAGAAACTTGTTTGTGTGTAAACATAATGCACAATGAATTTATAATTTTCTTTTCAATGTTAACTTTCTTAACATATTTAAATGCCACATTTCGGACAAATATCAGGAATTGTGAAATATCCAAAATATTTATAATTGTTAGCATTTTTGATGACTTCAATTGAATAGTCTTGAAAATAATATGTCATAATTCGTAGCCTGGAAAGAACTAATACCGAGTGAAACTAGTAACCTGCAAATCTGATTCCATTTTATCCAAACCCTTTGAATTTTGGCCTAATATTTCCTCAAAATTCTTCTCTTGTTTTATTTCTATTTCGTTCTTTATGCCTTCCTCTTCAATTTCCTTTTGATTGGGGTCCGTTAATGCCTTCTGCAAGTGTTTAACGATCTCTATCGATGAGACAATTTCGTCATAGTTTAAAGTCTTTATCAATTCATCTAGTTTGTCCTGTGAACCTGTACAAGTTGAACTGCATGGCTGAAATACAAAAAAAATATTTATAAGGAAATAAGATTAAGAGATACAATGTCAGGATACAATTAGAATTACAATGCAGATATTATTCTAAAAAAAAATAGGGGAAGCGGAAATTTAAAAAAATCACGAACTTTGTTTCGGTATGTGGAACGTATCCAAAGCAAATATATAACGTGTGAGACATAAATCAAAGCGAATGTAGCTATAAAGGAAGAGGGTAAGCAGTGAAAAGTTCGATGAAAATTGATCAGAAAAGATTGGCGAAAAATAATTTTATGCTTTCTATAGAGCAGAGATACTCAACCTGGTCTGCCGAGGGACACCTGCAGAACCGCCGTGGATTGTTAAGTCGTCTCGAAAGTTTTGAGACTGTCTGTAGCAATTTCAATAATTTCATTCACTATTTATTTTGAAAAAACAACGAACAAGGCAAACGAACTGAGCGCTAGATAGAATCACTAGACGCTCCTGTTGGGTCACATTATGGTTAAATTTGATACAAAATCTAGAATATTCGCTTAAACTTGAACGAAATTCATAGAAATAGCCGCTAGAAAAGTTGACCACGAACCAGAAAAAAATGTCGAGGATATTGCGTTAATCGAGCACCTGAGGATAACATATCTGGTGTAGTAAAAAGTAATCCATTATTTTGCCAATAGATGGTTTCAGTGATCTGTATCTCGCGCTGTATAAGTCCGATCGGGTTCAACGAGATGGCGTTCAAACGATGAGATTGCGTACTACAAACACTGTTCAGATAGTTGTGATGAGTTGACTCAGTGTTGTGTGAGCGCGCGTCAAAATGGACACTAGCAAAGAGAAAATACGCTATATTTTACAGTTTTTCTT
The DNA here is from genome assembly GCA_022664845.1 of Lepisma saccharinum. Lineage (NCBI taxonomy): Eukaryota > Metazoa > Arthropoda > Insecta > Zygentoma > Lepismatidae > Lepisma > Lepisma saccharinum. The sequence continues at coordinate 529 of JAGDQP010017723.1, read as the reverse complement.
CGATAAAGGCGAAAACGCAAGCCAGGCGGCTGCAAATGTGAATAGTGTTTATGGTCCTGATACTGTAACAGCCAATCACGCGCAATTTTGGTTTCGTCGATTCCGTTCCGGTAATTTTGACGTCAAAGATGTACCACGCACTGGAAGGCCAAGTGTCGAAATGTCGATAAAATCACGGACATTGTTGCGTCCGACCGTCATGTAAGCACTGCTTCGATTGCCCAAGAGCTAAACATTGCACAAAAAACCGTGTGGAACCATTTGCATAAGGTTGGATACACAAAGAAGCTTGATGTATGGGTGCCACACGAGTTAACGCAAAGAAACCTCATGGACCGAATTTCCATCTGCGAATCGCTGCTGAATCGCAACAAAAGCGACCCATTTCTGAAGCGGTTGGTGACTGGTGATGAAAAGTGGATCACTTACGACAACGTCACGCGAAAACGGTCGTGGTCGAAGCGCGGTGCGCCGGCGCAAACGGTGCCCAAGCCAGGATTGACGGCCAGGAAGGTTTTGCTGTGTGTTT
>JAGDQP010017722.1:2018-37938 GCA_022664845.1 Lepisma saccharinum | reverse complement strand
ATATATATATATATATATATATATATATAAACCTTGGATGTCAACGACTAGAAGAAAGCTGCTGAAATCTCTTGTGTATTTTTTACAATATTCCAAAATTTTTTCGACCTCTCCAAGAAAATTTACTCAGTAGTGTTATAAAGTGTTGCAGTGTTTAGTAGTTTTACATCATGAAAATTCAGAATTAACTGTGATAACAACATCAAATGCGACAGTGACAAGAGAGTTAAGAGTGACTGACAGCTATGGCGGACAGAAACCATAGCAACCAATAAATAAATAATCTTAAAACATCAACTATTAAGACTGTTTTAGACTGTAAAACTATATTATATTATAAATATTATAATGAAACATCAATTACTAAAATGAACGCGCAATGGATGTGCATAGTTAGCCATTTCCGCGCTAGAACTACAAAATACGAATACGAATATTTGGATGTCAACAATGTCAATAGTTATGGAAATTTTGTATAAAGAATAACTACATGAGATCCAGTGCTTCTGATATAATTGAAGATGTGAAGGTCTTCTTGTAAGATTGTTGTATAGTAATCATGCCTTGATATTTCTGGTTTTCAAGAGATTTATAGTGTGTATGCTCTGAGTATTAAACTGTTCCCAGAGAGATGTTAAGACAGTAACTGTATACAACAGATTAAAGGTGGATTGTAGATACCACCCTAAATAAGATTAGTTCTTATAGCTACGTATCCGATTTGTATTCAAGTATACTTACATTAAGTTTACATCGGCTCACGCACTGCAGTTATGGCCTATTGGTTTAAATATTATAACTGAATTGAATACAGATAAAAAAAAAGATTAAGTTCATCACTTTCCTCGCAACATGTTGAAGTTCCATGCAAAAATGAGTGTGACGAAATTGGTAGCAATATAAAAGCAAGCATAGTTTCGAAGCAAGAGACGTCCAACTATCCGTAGTACCGTGACAAATATTGTAATATCTTGACTAATAGACATGACACGTGTTGACTTAACAGATTATAATTCATGTTGCACTCCAAAATTGTATTTAATTCTAAAGTGCAGCATAGATTGGATTCAAGACTTAAAAATTCCGTTGCCAAGTAGTTGACATTGTACAGTAGACAATCATATAAATCCCTTATACAAGCCTTGTCTACAACTTTGATTGTTATTTAATAAGCTGATACGTTCACGCCCTTATTTGACAAGACATTACATCATTTGTCACGAAGCTGTACTAGATTTAGGTGCCTCTATCTCCAAAGCTACAAATGTGTGTGTGTGTGTTTTTTTCAATATTTTTCTTGTTTCGGTCTAAAGAATTATCCGTTTAATTTTTGACCTGCATTTTTTTAACATCCGTTATCCAAATGATACGAAAGATGGCAGTACATGTAACACCTTGTAATACAGTTATATTTAATTGATCAGTTCTGATTTAGTGTATACATTATTGAATGTTAACATATGCTTTTTCTTAATATTTATTTTTCATAAAATGTGGTAATTTGTGTCCAATAGAAAACAAACTGTAATGTTCTCTCTCTCTCTCTCTCTGTGTGTGTGTGTGTGTGTGTGTGTGTATGAGAGTAAGTGAGAGAAAGAGAGAGAGAGAGTGTGTGTGTGTGTGTGTGTGTGTGAGAGAGAGAGAGAGAGAGAGAAAGAGAAATATTAGTTACTGATTTTTCGCTTTGTTGACATTGGCTACTTCATAACCCTGTTTCCGTTCAGTAATTGCTCGATTTGTCAATATAATACTAAAAACTGTAATTAACTGCTGTTAATATTAGAACGTTTAATGTTCAGTCAGAAAAATAAATCAGTGACTGTTCTTAATTATAGGACAGCAATGAACGAATATTTGATAATGCATCCTCATGTGGCGCTAAAATAAATTTTGGACCTAAGGGACGTTCCAAAGGAATTTCGTGAAGTTCAATCAAAATTCTTTTAAAGGAAGAATTATGCATTTTAAGAAAACTATTTCTTTAAAACATAATAGTGTACACTTTTCTATGATAGACTTGATCTATTCGCTATTTTCTCTTGTAATAGATAGATTAGAGGTTTAGTTCTCTTTGAAGATATCACAATGGGGATGTGTATTTCCTGTTTAATGTACAACTTTCAGAAGTATCCCAAAGCGTTCTGACTAATTTATATTGTTTCATGTTTTGCGCATATCAGGAAAATAGCACTGGTAGTAAAGGTATTCTGTGGGTTGATAAACAATAGTAAAGTAGGTACAATTCTAGTACATTCGAAGTGCATCTGTTGTGCACTTGAAATGAGCCAAGATTTCATCACTTTGTGCACTGTAAACGTACGCGTACAAAGAAGTAAACAATGAGTTTTAACAAGTAAGAGTATTCTATTCTGGTATCATAGGAAAAAAAAATTGAAGTTGGCCCAATTTCGAAACGAACCTGGATCGTTTCAACCTTAACCGGTTCAGTTGCTGAGATCACACTAAATCCATCAGTTTGCTCGCTAGGTACTAGTATTAAACAAATTTGATGTGAAAGTGAAACCCAATATCATTAGGTGATATTGGTAAACCAAATGTGTACAAGGAGTACATAATGAAAAAAGTAATCGTGACGAGACGAACTGCACAACAAGTGTAGAAAGTTCCCCCTTCAGGATGTTATAGATATTCACATGAAGTAAACACGTAAGGAATTGAAAATAAAAGCGATGAGGACATTACGCAGAAACTGTGCAGTGAAAGGATTGGCCCAAGGGAAAGGAAATAGAAAAAGGCTGATGCCACTCAAATAGTAATAAGGAAGGAAATTGCCCATCAAAATAAAAGGGAAGCGCAATGGAGAAGGCTATATTTGCCTTCAGGGACCTGTTAGTATCAACAGAATAATAATAGCCTCCCACTCTATTTCTTTGTTCAAATATGGTAACTCTTTTTTTCTTTTACGAACTTTTGGCGTTATCCACTTATTATGATTTCTTTCCTCCACATTTTTGCTTTTGTATTTTACTACTACCCCCACACAAAAGTTTAAAGATTGGTTCTATTGTTCCTTATATTACACTGATTAAATTGAATTCAATTCGTTTAGGCGTCTTTAGCTCAGACAGTCATACCGTATGGGAAATGTTGTGGAAAGGAAGTCAACCAGGGCCAAGTTTGAAGGTACCATCTCAGCATTAACCCGTTGTGACTGTAAAAACCTTTAGAACATCATCAGTCAGGGTCGACCGTTAGTTTCCAACTAAGTATCTTTCAAAAGTGAAAGCAAGGATTTACTAACAGAGCATCCGTTGTTCCGTAAATTGCACCGATGTCTTTGTCAATTGTATATTACAATCTAGGCAGGAGTTGTTTTTTTTTCGTCATACTAAAACTGCTTCGTAAACTTAACACTGTTCCATACACGACACAAACTTAAGCTCCAAATCATAAATAATTTATACGAGTTTCACGTTTTCTATCTCGTATACTTTAGAATTCCGAAACTTGCGGCTGGAAGAGAAGTACAACAACACGTGACTCTTCGAATGAAGGGAAGGGTATTTGACATTAATGAATAATTGAGGCGAAACGGAGCCTTTTTGGTGCAAACCTACGCTGACGAGGCTATTCTGTGAACCAACTAGAATCATTTGCTTCAAGTCTAAAGCGGTTTTGTCAATTCATCCGAGATTACTGAAAACTTAAATGGATGGTAGAAGGCAGAGATGGGAGAAAGTCATAGACATCTGTCTTAAGAATCTCTTCCCCCTTCTCTCTCCGTCTCCGTGTTATTTCAGGGGATTCCCCGCCATAAATTATCCACTGCCTGAGATAATCTGGGCTTTTCGAACACAGAACTTTTAGCCAAGAGGAACGGAAAGAGAAGCAGAGTAGCAGACAGTGAGAAAGAAGAGGATGGAAGATAACAGAGAAGGAGAAATATATGGCAGAGTTGAGTGATTCTGAAGAGGAGGGCTTAGAGAAAATAAAGTTTAGATGAAAACTTCGCGGGCGAAACGGAGAGTTTTCATCTGAAGAGAAATAATAGTGTAGATTATTCTAAGGGCATTTCCGTCAGACATATTACCACTGTAGGAACATATAGTATGTCTTCTAGTCAAAATATAGCTACTACGTTTATCTTTGATTCAAAAAATAAAATAAAAAGATATTGATAAAAAAATCGCCGTTTTTTTGTCTGTTTCTCAAACAATTTCTTTGTTTGAAAAATAAAAATGAAATTCGCATGTTATTTAGGGGTAAACTTTTGCTTGCCGTTATATTTTGCTGATAGTTTTCTCTTCGAAGTGTATATCACTGGTTGTTTTAGTATTTTTTCATCATAAATGAACATTGTTGTAATTTAAATGCTAACATTCCATTTATTATTAATGTAAATCCTAGTTTTGTTATCAATCATGTGTTCTCTTGGCCAAACTAAATTAGATCAGTTAAGTTTATATGAAAGCAATGCCACTCACAGGCTTGTTAATGTCACATAATATGAAATTAGACGTATGAATAAAGTTTAGAGAAATGATTTTTCAGATTTGGGAACAGGTAAGTCGCTAGAGTTAAGTCGGACGAATTTCGTGATGAATTCGAATCTTGAGTTTGCTATGGTGGCCACCACAACATAGGATCAGTGTGGTGTAGAAAATGACTTGAGTAACATTCCTCATATTTGCTTTTCAGAGCCACAAGGAAACTTGTATTCTATTACATTAGAGTAGTAAGTGACATTTAGAGTGGCTTCATATCCTAGTATTCAAGGAAGTGTGGCTCTTCATTATTCCTTTGCGATCGTGCAATGTTCAGCTTTCTTGGCGTGAATATCGCTGTTGTTTACAACTGTGCTAGACTTTGGACTCACAGTCAAAGTGTTTGAATCATATCTGATCAGTTTTATGTAGGGTTCTAACGTCATATTTTGTGTGTGAAATTAGATCCAAAGCTTTTGAGTAGTTCACCGTTTCACGTTTCCGATGAAATTTCAAACTTTTGGGAACCCATTAAGCCTATACTTTTTATATTTAAGTGCTATTATATACAAGTAGAGCTCCCGTCAAGATGGATGCATGACAGTATTGTCCATATCTCTTCTAAATAACAGGCGCTGACACCGATCATGAAGAATCATATCTCGATTTTTTTATGTGGTCACCCACTGTTACATTGGCGCGTTCACCACATTCGTCTTCATATGACTGTGTCCCATTGAATAAGTATTTTGCACTTTTTAACTAGGTTGTATATAGTCACGTCATTATATCACAATGGAACTTCGAGCCAACATATATTTTCATTATTTTTTTTTTTGATTGCTCGATTTTTTTTATTTTCTGCCCATAGGACACTGTAATTAATGTCAGTTCTTTACCTGCAAAACAAAAAGAAACAACATAAGCTCAAGGAAATAAGGTCAGAACCAAAGTGCTACTATAATATGCTGGTCAGAAACTTCCAAGAGGAAGTTTTAGGATGAACCAATATATCAGGGTAGCTTATAGGTTCTTTGAACAAGCCCACAAATAATGGTCACTTAACTGAGCATACAACGAGCTATTCACAGACCGAGAAGCTCTTCGCCGTTAACAATGTTTAGCTTGTCTAACTGCTAACGGATTGCGCCCTTTCTTCGATTGCGGATGTGGCATTGTTTCCTGTACCCATAGGTGTGAAAGGCTATGCACTTTATTTCTACATGCTCATTCATTTCTTATTTAACGTTTATCTATGTATTATTTTTTTAAATCATCCTGGTTGGTTACTTCGTCGAACATCACGTCGAACTTTGTAGACTTTGAGTAATTGATGTACTCGGGCTCGGGATACACTACGAAGTCCTTATTAATTGTGAAGAATCATTGTGCATGTGATGGGTAGATGATTGAAGAGAGTTGATGAAATGCTTGATGAGATCAATGTGTTCCGTAGCAAACTTGAGACTACTACCAACATGATAGGCCTATATTCGGATTTTTCTCACAACCATAATTGGGTCGCGGAACCAGCATCCTGGATTCCCCTCCAAAGAAAAGACAATGTAATGGATTTGTTGCTGTTCTGAGCCTTGATTATCCTAAGATAACCCAAGTTTAATGTTCCATCACGATTAAACGAGATGTATGTGGGCGGTAACTCATGGTATGTTGTATACAGTAGTTTATCAAGAACCGTGTTGTATGGAAGTTAGTTGTCAGATGCAGCCATGCAAGTGAAAGTACTCAGAAGGGAACTATATCAGCTGATATTTATCTGAAATATTTTTTCGTACTAGATTTTTACTTGTAATGTGCGAGAATGACAACCATAGACCCAAACGTTTTGAAATTTTTAAATAGGAATATTTAGGAATGTCGATATATGCCTATTTGTACATGGTAAGGAATATATCTGAAGACACTTGTGTCGTGCTGAAATCACAGCAGGCATCAGGTCCAAACTTTGGCTAATGCCAATAAGAGAAGAGGTGCATGTGCAGCAATCTTAAAAGCCACTACCTTGGATTCAGTTCGAGAATTTCAGATACAAAAAAAGCCATGGGACATATCGTTTCACCCTAGCTTGTTCCCAGAAATTCAAATATGAAGACATTTTAACATACGTTTATTTGTTTAGGAGATATGGATGCCTTTGGCGTCCTACAACTTATGCTAAATTTGGTGGACAGTTTGGCAGACACACACAACCACTCGTTAAAAATCGCCATAGACCCTGCGTAACATCGCGTTCAACAGCGGCGCAGGCATGCTGAATCCGTTGGTGGAAATGGAATTCACGATACACAATGGCTTTTGGATGGCCCCATAGGAACAAAACAATGTGTGAGACCAGTTGAATGAGGTGGCCACGAGATGGGCCATAGCAGAGCGAGCCAACATCCCGAAAATTGAAGGTAAACCTAATCTAAAGGAAGATAATTAAACTACTGTCAATGCCATGTATAGAAAATAGCTAAGATTTGCTAATCCCTAACTTTGGTCGGTTAAATTTTATTTATGAACTTCATTCTACGCGGACGATATTTAATAAAGGGGAGCAAAGAACTCCAGCACATGTTCATAGTGCTAACGGAACCAGCATTTCTGTACCATTCAAGAGATGGACATCTATAATATCAAGAGTTAGAATTCTACATTCTTCAGTCTTTACGTTTGATTTGCTGACAAGAGAATAAGAATGGATTTGGCCATGTTGTTGCCATTTTATTGGAAGATCTACCTAATAGTGTTAAAGTTGTTTATAGTACATTTGGTAGGTTTACGAAGCAAATAATAGACTTATAATAATAATATGTACTAAAGATTCTTTGTATCGCTTGTGCCATAGAAGATTTCTTCCTTTTATTTGACGGTTGGTCCGGACAGGATGAAGGAACGGTTAAAACACTGTTACATGTTGCTGTCGACATTACAAATTTGACAGTGATTAAAATTCCATCAGGAACAAAGCAGTAGTGTAAATTTATTCGTCAGTGGAAACTAACTGCTCAAGCTTTTTATGATATCAATCAATTTATTTGCTTTCTGACAAGTTTTGGTTTATTGTCAATTACAAAACACAAAACATCCTTCCTGCTCTATTTGACAATTTAATGTATAACACAAACGTAGTGCATACTTTAATTGTTTGATGCATATTTTACATATTTAAACCAACTCTACAATCATATTTATTTTCTACAGGAGCCCTATCTCCTAAACAAATAAGCCTAGGTAAAAAAAAGAAGTCTTCATATTTGAATTTCTGGGAACAAACTATCTTACATGACCCTCTTCCTATATGAAATTCTCGAGCTAAATCCAAGCTGGTGTCTTTCAACATGACGACCATGATGCACATACCACCGCCACATGCACCTCTTTACCTATTGTGATTACCCAAAGATTTGGTCAGATTCTCGCAGCGGTTTCAACACGACAATTGTCGTCACACGTAATCCTTACTACGTATAAATAGGCACAAATCGATATTTCTAAAAATTCTTATTCAAAATTATCAAAAATGTATAGTCTATGGATGTCATTTTCGCACATTACAGGTGAAAACCTAGTAAGCAAAAATATTTCACGTAAATATCGGCTGATCAGCTGACGTTATTCTCTTATCAGGGAGGTATTTTATTAGGACTTTTTGACACGAACTTCAGTGCAACTGTCATTGTCAAAATATACACCACAAGGAAATTTAACAACAGGTGCACGGTGATTTAAGAAGTAAGAGGTTGACAAAAAATACCGGCCTCATGGATCTAAGATAAAAAATATGTTCATCCAACACGCCAGCGGTTGAAAGAGGTATCCGAATCCAACACGCCAGCGGTTGAAAGAGGTATCCGAATCTTGAGCACTGACAGAAAAACCTGAAATGTAACGTACCCTCGCCAGGTGGCACCGAGTGTCACAAAGCACCGTTTGTAGAGACTTCAAACAAGATTTGAGACTCGAAAAGCGTTAGAAAACAAAAGGACATAAGTTAACACAGAAGCACACTCAGGGACGATTTACCAAGGTATCTTAAATGTACACAGAGTATCTAGCATGTAAGAGATTGCAGTGGGTTGCTACCATCGATGAAGCCTGATATTTCTTGACAATAGCAATAAGCTCGAAATCATATACAACTCTCCACCGGATACAGAAGGGCACTTGACCTTCTCAGGGAATGCAGAGAGAAATTTTCGAAGGGCTTGATGGTACTGTTTGTTTTTCTGTGCGTGTGGTCAGTAGCTAGTCGACCCGTTCATTCTCATGCGGTCTATATTCTGAGTGAGGTAATAGACCGTTTATATGCCTCTTATATTTCTCATCTATAAGACAAGGATGATCCCAAAGTCTTAATTCACATGGATAAAGCATCCGGTTATACTGCTGGAACTTCTGTGGTGCGCTACCAAAGCAAGGCAACTGAGATTGCTGTATCCTTCATTCCCTTTTCTACCATCCCTGTGAAGTCTTATAACGCTGCGTTCACTTGCTTAAAAGAGGATATGTATGAAGACGTTCCACAACGATTGAGGGGCTTGGAAAAACTTGTCAGGATGTGTGGTTTTTAATTCCCCTTCATAAGCTTCGTAGTGCATTATTACAATTTAAGTTGCGCTGCAGGACTATATTCAAGCTCATCGACATCACATAGAGAACAACAGATTGTTTATGAATACATGTAATGAACATGTAAGGGCTTAAACTTATATGATTTTAGGACAATTAATTATCTCTGAAAGATTTATGTAATGTGTAAAAGAAAGCGTACAAGCAGAAAGTAAAATCTATGTTTTAATGTGAGGAATCCTCCACATTTGTAGCAGCGCAACATAGGTAATGCAACCACGAAGATTATTGCTAATCAAGCTCCCTAACTGCTCTTATATGAGTTGGAAGCAGAAAATAGCTAACCAAGGAATAGCTTGTATTCCTTTTATCAACACCAGAAAAGTTATTCCTTGAAGTTATGAGCCTGAATTTCTCGAGTGCAGTGTATTATGCCACCCTGTAAGTACAGTATCAGAATATCACAAAACAAATTTTGTGAATTTAGAGAGTGTATATAATATTAATTTTACTATTTGAATTAAGTTTAGGATAAATTTACATTATATAATAATCAATAATACGTATCCGGTATTTTATATAAATTTTTATTCCAAAGCTATGTATTATAGTTTAACGTTCTATATCTGAAGTGTACCATAGATCAGTTCGCAATTGCAGAAATTCCTGCAGACAGTTGGGCTGTGAAGTTCGTTTACGCACTCCATGACAAACATTTGACTTTGAGGTAAGCATACCAACAATTTGAGCCGTACGTGTTCATTTCAACACAATGAGCGTTAAATTTGCTGTATTCCGTTTTGTGTCCGTTTCTGTTTGAGAAAGAGTCGTAGAGGAAAAACCTTAACTCATCTTCAACAACAATAACACACACAAACGCATGCGCGCGCACACACACACACAACCTACATATATATATATGTAGGTAGAAAAAAGGTACTTAAATATCAGAATACCAAGACAGGTGTACTTGAACTTCACAAACTCAATAAAATGCGGCAAGGTTTCGCCGAAGGGTGGTTCACATAACAGAAGAGGAGACCGACTGAGGGGACTGGTGCTAGGGAGCCTCCATATATATCTATATCTCTCTCTCTCTCTCTCTCTCTCTCTATATATATATATATATATATATATATATATATATATATATATATATATAATGTCTGTATATTTTCTTCCTAATATTCGCTACTGTCCTCACCCATGTGTAGCTCCGCTTGATTCCAATGTGCAACACTAACACTTACCGTCCATCGGGACCGGCGTAAGCCATAGTGTTGTCACCGCCCATAAAATTCATTTTATCTTATCTTGCTTACCGTCCATTTTCTAACTGTTCGTCTAACTATGTGAGCAGCTTCTCTCCACTTGACCCTCTTCGCAATCTTGATAAAAAAAATCTAGCTTTGTTTGAGATAGAATCCTATCGTTTGTTGTTCTTTCTAGCATGCATTTCTCCATTGCTCTTTATATAACTCTGTTTTCTACATTCAGTGTATACGTTTCACAGTCACACATCATTACAACAAGAAACACTCCCAGAATTCCACACTCAGATTTAAATGAAACTTTCACAGTTGATAGTCTTGAACGTGATAAGAAAGAGGGCGTTTTTGCTTGCTTTCTGTATTTTATTTATGACGAAATCCATGATGTACCATCACTTGAAAGATAATCTATCTAAATGTACACACAATTTATTCTTGCCTGGCGTATCATAGTATTTGACAGGTGTGCTTACACTTTTGTCATGTACTGTGTATACCGGATGTCGTATTTATCTTGTGCTCTCTTGACAACGGGCGAAGCAATGGCGGAAAAGTGTGTACGAAGAAAATATGATAAACGGGAAATCAGGTCGAATATTGTTTACCAACATCGTTTGAACAGTTTTTTTAAATCCACGATAAAGTAGCATTGTGTCAATTAGCTCTAAGTCAGCTTATTACACAGATGAAACCTACATGTCATGTATAATCCAACAGCGTCACACTTGTCATTCAGTGTCGCAAATCAAAGTCTCTACAGCATCACAAACTTTCGGAGACCTTGCACAGCAGTAGTAACGTAAGTAAAACGGATGGGCAAAACATTTCAGTAATTTAGTTTCGGATAATGTGTAGATCATGATGAAGATACCTTATTATATAGATGTAAAATTTTATTAAGATTCGACATTCAGTTCTCTATTTGCTTCAATCTCTATATTATTAGTAATAATAATTTATTACATAATTATGAGAACTTAGTTATTATTGAATGCAAATCAAATTGAACCTTAGTTATCTTCAGTACGTACCAAGATAACCCCTAGAGATTATACATACAACAGGGTTCCCACTCACCTGGAAAGCCTGGAATAGTCAGAGAATACAGCTTAGCACTAAAAAGTCCTGGAAAAGTCAGAGAATTTCACTAAACTGTCTGAAAACCTAGAAAAGTCAGGTAATTTGATAGCTTATTGTTTGAAGTTCATTTAGCTACAGCAGGCATTTAATGTTAGATCGTTTTTGAAATTACTTGGAGGCTAATGTGCCAACCATGAAGCAATTTGAGAGAAGAATACAGTGAAATATTTTGATGTATCTTTATTTTCATGCAACTATGATCTTTATTTTCCCATGGAATTATGATATATATACAAAATGGGGTACCTGGAAATTTCTGAGTAGTGACCTGGAAAAGTCAGGGAATTTAGTCTTGGCAAATGAGTGGGAACCCTGATATAAGTAACCTTACAGTTGTAAACTTTGTAAATTTTATTTTTAAATGGGCCCGTCTAATAACTTTGGACTTCGACCCTTCACGATTCGCCGCATAGATATTAAAATCCACACCTATGTCCCTGCCTGGACTCGAACCTGGGACCTTTGAGCCGTTGGCCTACCGCCGCAGACCGCATGGCCACCCGGCCGGCACCTTAGCGTTGTATGTAGCTGGTTATTGGGTGGGCCAGTGTTTTATGTCCTCGATTTCCTTTCGCATTTTACTTTTTGAATCTATAAAGTTTCTACTAGTGTTGTTAGTATCTTGATTAGATAATATTAATCTTAGTGTCTATGATACTGGTAAAAATGTTCAAAACTTAACTGTGTAAATTTATAGAGTGAACTTGGCCTGAGCTTAAGTTGCTTGAACGCCATAAATTCAAACTTACTAACTATGGAGGGAACTGAAAGGGATCCGGGAAAAAAAATACTTTCTTGTCGGGGCAGGGCGACATTTTTTTCCTAGGTCAACCCATGAAATCAACATTGTTCATCGAAAAGCATGCTAACTGTATCTTGTTTCTGATTGAACGAAAATCTTGAAAAGTTTGAGCACAAAAGTTTAGATAATTACATCCTTTTACTGCAGGAATTGTTGCTTTATCGCTCTTATAAACTTTAATTGCAGTGCACTGTAGACGTTCTCTGGTATCTTGATTAATTCGAACCAGAGCAACGAAACTGACGCAAAAGGCGAACTAGAAACTCCAGTGTTTGTTGGAAACTGTAACCATCACAAACACACAGAGAAAGAGACAGGGGTGAGAAGGGAAAAGGAAAGAAGAGGAAAAAGAGATACCATAATTTCGCTTTTCCGAAGATTTTGCCTTGAAATTGTCCTTCTTGTGACCAATAGAAATGTGTAATATAAAAGTAAAAACTCACGAGTAAGAAAAAATTTCCCCATTTGTCATTTAAATTGTTCCTTCGACGTAAATTTCCCTGAAAGGAATGATACTTTTCTCTAAACTTGGCCATCATTGGACAACAAACAATATTAAAGAGAAGTGCTTCCAAAAATCAACGGCCCAGAAGGTGAAAGAGAAATGGGAAACATTCCCCAACCCGCCATTTACTACGGCAGTAAGTCAATCACTTTAATTAACAGGACGGGATTTAATTAGCTGTCCTAATGGAGCGCGAAAGCACCGATGGGGATAGCAACGTACAAGTAGTAGTAGTTTTCATAACGTGCAATCGCTTCTTCAGTTCTACTGAAGCAGCATAAACTAAATTTTCGTGAGAATAAACATCCGCCTAATGGTTCATGGAAGATGAATGTTGTAACTTGCAGAAATGGTTAAAAGAAAATGGTTTTCATTGTATATAACTGAACAAAGACGGGTCATTGTCCTCCCCTCCCCAAATAAAAATAATATGAATGGAAGATTGGAAAAAAGATAGATTGATTGAACTTTTAAGAGATCACTGCACGCATTGGAAAAGATGAATGGAAAATCCTAAACCGGTCATTTCCCCAGAACGGATGGAGGAATACTTAGAACTGAGTGATTTATCTAAACCGTTTATAATGGCCAAGACCCAATACATAAACCCGATATATCCTTTTGAGACCGATTAACGCTGTAAATATTCGCAGTAGACAGTAACAAAATATCTTTACTTTTCTGCTCAGTAAAGCAGAAATGTAAGTACAATATTAACAGCAGATTGTGTGACTCACTCATCGCTCTCTCGGACGCCTCATGCGATTGACAATATAGATCTCCCGTTGCATTGTAGGTAGCACATAATGGTCGGAATTTCCAAGGCCACTTATCATGTCGCATGAATCACCGTGCGGGAAGTCCGGGTCATTTGTGAATACCCTGGTATTAGAAGTAGCATTAGTAATAGCTGTTGAAATATTAGTAGTTGTGGTAGTACCAGCATTTATATTAGTACATTGTAAAAAATGTTGCACTTGTTCACATGTAAATTAATCACCTGTTGATGTTTACACTTAAAATGTGCAAAGATGTTAATTCGCGTGATTATACAAGTTGGTTTGCATGGATGATCGCTTCTGGTTTTCTAGCCTAGAAGTAGCTTGCGGCAACGGGAACGGAACCAGGATCGTCTCGGTGTTACTTTTTCCCTGTAAATACTGAACGATGAAATCACACACAGTATGATCGTCACATTTTTTTACAATATACGTTCAAGAATTTCAATGCAAAAGTGAGTAAGGCTGAATTTACCACACGCATAATAAACAGAATGTGTACCAAAATTTATATTGATACAGAAATACAGAAAAAGTGTAAAAACGCACGTGCAGAAAGACTTGATAAGCTACCGATATCTCTTGTACAAAATTTGAGCACTGTTTATGCACCAAACTAAAATTTGTTGGAAGTCCTGTATAAAAACTGTAGGAAAAAACAAGCACACTACGTATTGTATTATTTTAGAAATCAGAAACGTATCTTTATTTGTTATATAGACCTAAATTATAGAAGACAATGTATATGTGTTGTAACGCTTAAGTCTCTGATCATACTAATGTACTTCATTATGTCACTTGTCCTCATGGTATTAAGTATAGAAATGTCTTTATTGTTTTATAAGAGGGTTAGCTAAAACACCACAATGTTGCTCCTGCATATATACTTCTTCAGGTGACTATGCTTGCTTAGGCGTTCTATTTTTCTAGTAAATTTTTGTTCTATATGTGTTAAAGAGATAATAAAACGCTTTGCAGTATGTAGATTTTCTCTCAGAGCTTAGCTTGGGTTGCCACCTGTTGCTGAAAATTTTCATCAGACGACCGCTGTTCGTATTATCGTCTGTTTTGCAACACAAGAAGAGGAACCTTTGCGTAACTTGCTACGTCTTCTTTCTTTTGCTTATCGTTTTCCTTTCTTTTTTCCTCTTTCCTCCACACTTTCATTTCACTTTTTGCTTCTATTTTTGCCTTCCGATATCGTACCACAAGCTGGGAAGAAAGCTGATGAATTATGCAAGCTAAGCACATCTCACCACTTTCTCTTTAATAAGGCGAGTTATGTTAACGCCAGAAAATTCTTATCCGAGCGGCAAACGCCTTTTCCGCCCTCCAATCCTCCACTTTACAGAACCCACTAGTCGCAAAACGCCATCCTCGTATTTCTCCTGCTCTCTCAACTTTAGAATTCGGTTGTTAAGGATCTGAATTTATGAGCTGAGACTCAAATCTTCCCTCATTTCCCTCTCATCTCATTACGCTTCGTTGATTTTTCTCTTCTTCTTCTTCTTACATCTTCTACTGATGGTGCTGACCTCTTCACGAGAAAAACGTCTGAAATACAAGGATGGAAAAGAGAGAGAGAGAGAGAAAGTAAACCTGAAAATTGGAATTTGAGGAAGGAGGCGGGCTTTCCCGAAAGAAGGGGGATGAAAATCCGAAGAAGAAAACCAAGTGTTGGGGGAAGGAGAAAGCTATTTAATGGATGATCTGTAATGTTTCCACCCGAAGATGTAAATTACTGGAGCAGTGTTTGCAGTGGTAAAGAAGAGAAGTAGATATTGATTTAAGAGCAGAACTGGCTGCATTGAATGATTTTTTCTTCAAAATAGTATCTAGTAAATGCTTACACTTGTTACCGTTAGTTTTTTAAGACTGTAGCACTGTCTCGCAAAGTGCCGTTCCGTCCGAAGTCCATATCGTAACAACATGATCATATGGGCTAGGTATAAATTTTATATTTTGCGTAATAGGTGTACAACTTCATTGGCAATATTTAAAAATAAAGTGAATAAGCCGTAAACATGCACACAGAAAAATGGTTCAATCAATAATGGCTACATGCATTTAATCACATCCGTTTTAAGTCAAAAATGACTAAACAGGTTGTTGTAATTGACTACTTGCATGTAGTCTCGCCTAATCAAATTTGCATAACGGATCTAGTCACAGGGAATGAAGGTTCTTTATTCTCTTTAATTGATGCCGCTTGATATTTCAAGCACGCATACATTTGTGTTGCATCTTAAAGACAGATTCTTTTATTGTGGTATGTATAAAGTAAGTGGACAGTATTTTGTTTCCAAACGAGGAACTAACTTTACGCGCATGCATAACATGCCAGATGACGTTAGAATACAGACGTGAGCATGAATGGATGGACACAGAAGTAGCCTCCATGTTTACTAATATGTAAACAGGATGTTTATTAACGTATGCTTTGAAAACGCAAAAGCAAAACAAATACAAAGTTATTGCAGAAGTACCAACCTAGATCTTTGTCATGAATTATTGATAATAATTTTGATGATGATGATGATGACGATCAATATAACTAACAACTAACTCTGTTGCTTATGGCACTCGCAAGTTCATCGCCGCAGTAACAAACGTTCGCCATTGGATTCTATCCTGGACAATATCAAGCCAGTTTTCATCACGAACACCTACTTCTAGAAGATCTCTTCTAATATTGTCCTCCCAACGATGTCTCGGTCTTCCCAATGGTCTCCTTCCACCAGGCCTTCCAACCAGGATAGAATATAATCTTCGTTTTTCCCCCATCCGAGCTACATGGTCTGCCCACCTTGTCGTCGCGATTTCATTATTTTTACAACATCTGGTGAATCGTACAGTCCGTGAAGTTCTTCATTATGCAGTTTTTTCCATTCTCCAGTCATTTCGGCCCGTATATCTTTCTCAAAACCTTATTTTCAAACACGTAAATTATGTTCATCTGCTAGGGTCGTACTCCAACTTTCGCAACCGTAAAGTATTACCGACAGAATAACTGTTCTGTACATTTTCAATTTCAGTTTCCTTGATATTAATCGCGATGTCAGAAGTTTTTGGACTGAATAGAAACATGCGTTCAACGATACTAAGCGACTTTTTATTTCTTCCGTGATCTCATTTTTGCTTGTTACGTATGCTTCCAAGTATTTAAATTTGTGTACTTTCTCTATGACCTCATCCCTAATTCTTACGTTTTTATTTCCTTCATTCCCTGTGTTTCGGCTTGTTACCATGTATTTTGTTTTCTCTACGTTTACCTGTAGACGTATCTCACCGCACGCTTCTAGTAAGACGTCGGTGATTCTTTGCAGTGCAATTATATCCTCCCCTATTAGATCTACATCATCTGCGTATACGAACAGCTGATTCAAACCATTCAATGATAATCCCTTTTTGTTCCCTTTAATTTTTAAAATCCCATGGGGTCGCTCAGACACACCTTAACTAGTTGAACCAGTTTTTTCGGAATTCAAAATCCTATCAGGATACTGTATAACTTTTCCCTTTTGATAGAATCATATACTTTCTTAAAATCAATGAATAGCTGGTGAGCCTTCCCATCATTCCCATTTCTCCTCCAAAATTTGTCTCAAGGCGAAAATCTGGTCCAACGTGGATCTATTTCTTCTAAATTCATATTGGTGATCTCCAATTATTTCATCTACGTATACACTTAGGCGTGTTAACGGAATATTACTTAATACTTTGTAACAGGTTGGAAGTAACGAGATTCCGCGGTAATCATTACAGTTCGATTTATCGCCTTTTTTGTAAATCGGAACAATTATTGATGTTTTCCATTCCTTTGGGAGCTCCTCCTTTCTCCATAATGCAAATAGCAATTTATGTAGTTCCTTGATTAGTGCCGTTCCTTCTTTAATTAATTCGGCTGGAATATTGTCTATTCCTGGTGATTTGAAATTTTCATTTTCTTTACCGACATTTTGATCTCGATCTCACTAGGTTTGGAAATCCACAGTTTTGCGGTATGGATTACAAATTCCTTTGTTTCTTCCCCGTTTTGTACATTAAGAAGTTTGTCGAAATAATTTTTCCACACATCGACAATTTTAGTCGGATCCGCCTGAAGATCTCCACGTTCATTTATAATCATTCCTAATCTCGGCTGGTAACCTTTTCTTAACGAGTTTGCCCATTTGTATAGATCTCGTATGTTATTTGTCTTGCCGTTTTCCTCTATCCCCTGAATCGTCTGCGTCGTCAGATATTCTTGCTTTTTGTTTCTGATCCCGCGTGTGGCGTTTTGTTTCGCGTTACTGTAGTGGTTGCCATTTGCTTAGCTTTTATTTTAGACATCGTTGCTTTGCTTGTTTTCGTTCCTCATGAAGCTTAAGGCATTCTTCACCAAACCAAAGTTTGTTTTTCTGTTGTTTCTTCTCACCTAGACGTTCCTGCGCTGCGCTCTTAATTGTTTCACGAAATGCCTCCCACATCTTACTTACATCAATTTCATTATTAATATCATCATTATTATTACTCGAGTCGTCTAAGATTTCGAACCTATTTGAGAGTTCGAGTTGGTAATCTGTTTTTATGCTCGGATTATTTAATCGATTAACTTCGAATTTCAGTTGTTTTGATCCCTTGCTTTCGCTGTTCTCGATGCATAACTTTTCTCTTACTTTTGTGATCACTAATCGATGGTCGGTGTCACCTTCTGCTCCTCTGTACGACCTAACGTCCATTATGTTGGTATGTTTCGTCTATCTACTAATACGTGATCGGTCTGGTTGAGATTTTTGTCGTCCAGAGATACCCATGTGTATTTGTGTATGTCTTTGTGTTCTTTACCAGTAGGTTTTTCGAACGCGCGAAAATTATCAGTCTTTCTCCATTGTTGTTGGTCGTCTCGTGAAGGCAGTATTTGCCTTTAGTAGGTCTATATTTTTCTTCTCTCCCTCCCTTTGCGTTAAAATCACCCAACACAATTTTTAAATTATACTTTGGTAATCGGTCAAACAGCCTTTCTAGCTCATCGTAGAATATATCTTCGTCGTTATCATTTCATGAATAACATTAAATGTGTGAAGATATTTACGCATGTTTATACTACGTTATGCAATTTTTATTTCCTGTTTATATTTGTGGTCAGCAGATGACAGCACTTCTTTAAGAAAGAAAATCTTTTGCACTGGAGGTTTATTGCTTTCATACATTTGGATTATACTTTGCCGAATTAAACGTAAAATTATTGTTTTTATATACTGACATATGTTTAAATAAATTGCTTGAAGGATTTTAGAAAGAATTGCACATGGATATGTATTCCAGCATATATTCGTTCGAGACTTTGTTACGAGTAGCAGAAGAGCGATTCGAGCGACACTTTATTCTTTTAGGAGCTCAGCATTCTAGTTCAAGCACAACCACAAAACTTGTTTTGTAAATGCAACCATAAAAATTATTGGTTCCAAAATAAGCACATTTTATTGTCAAGTGTACGATAATTTCGTTAATATTACAATATATATTTAGTGCATTTTTGACGAAATCTTACTCAATTTTAACTACTATTCCCAGTCATATTTGAATCATCATTCGTACTCAGATCTGAACATCTGTTGAGTCATTTTGAGTATTTATTTAGTCGATTAAAATGACTACATGCCCTTCTCACAATTGTCACAAAATTAATCTGCGTTTAAACCAGTGGATGAATTATTCAAAAATGACTAAATTTCGCTCGATTTTGACCAGCCAGTTTTCTGTGTGTGTGGTTTGGAATCCCTTTTCTAGACAAGTGATTCAAGATTTAGAAATAAGTATACACTGACGGATAATGTAATCCCAACACAATGAAGAAGTACGCTAGGTAAATAAAACTGGGACAGCAGATTACTCTATGTGTTGTATTATATTGAGACAAATCACAAGGTCATAGCATTCAGGATACGTGCACATGCTTACAGCGCATATGGAATGAAGCATTCCAGTAGACACGTATTGAACTATTCAAAGCGTTGGCGTCACTGTTGAATCACTGTGTGCTACGAATGTCTCCAATGACGTGAGACCAGGATAGCGGTGCACCTATACAAGAGGAGATCGATGCATTTACAGGATTGCTGTGGCAAAGCGGAGCTGCCGTGAGACCCCGACGTCAGAATACAAACAGTATTGAACCGTTTACTAAAGAAGTGCCCTCTGTTCATTCCTGCCGATCATCAAATGTGATTTGGTCTGACAGCTAAGGCCGATTGGAGGGCAGAATGGAACTCTTGCGAGAGACATTTCTGCTTTGGTACATTGATGATTTTACATGGTCAGAATGTCTGTTGGCAAGTTGAATCAGGTATTGATATATCGAACAGACGCCAACCATTGCGGTATGTGGAGAGATTTCCTATGACAACAGACCTACTTTCTTTCTTATCTAGTATGTCATGTCGACAAACGTTTAGTTTAGAACCCCGATCGGCCTAATTGTTCTGCAATTCGTGAACGGTTTCAAGGAGGATCTTTGAACACAACAGTGTTCATCCCTCTACCGCAGCTGCAATTCAACATGCTCTTCGAGGTGTGGACGTTTACTTGGCTGGAAAGATCACCAGATCTTGTGCTCATCGATCCTTTATGTTTCGATTTTGTCACTTGTATCGGTGTTATACATCATGCAGACTAATCCGCTGTCCAAGTTTCATTCATGTAGCCAAACTTTCTCCTTGATGTCGGGATTTCAATTTCCGTCAGCGTATAAACATTATGCTGTGCTCAGTTGATAGCGACTGTTCGATATATGTTCAAACAACTGCAATTCATCCCTAAATGAGACATGCGTGCGATGCTGATTCTAGTGTTTCCTGAGGGTTCTTAGCCGCCACACTAGTAGACACTTTAATCAAGATGTGTGGTGGAAAACATTTCAATCGATCTTTCTACGGAAATATCATTATATTGTAACTCAGACATCTTTTTAAATCCTTTAAATCGATTGCTACGATGGTATTTTGTTTTTCAATTAATATATAGACTATCATAGAAGAAAACATAAAAACTCTTGTCGAGAATGTTCGCAAAATAGATTTCAATCCCAGAGTACAAACTAGTGACGTAATTGAAATAAAATGAGCAAAGTTGAAAGGTAGAAAGAAAAAAGAACTTTGAAAGGGAAAAATTGAAAACAGAATATAGTGAGCAAGGGTTGAGATAGAAAGAGTGTACTTTCTCCCTCTTTCTCTCTCTCTCTCTCTCTCTCTCTCTCTCTCTCTCTGTGTGTGTGTGTGTGTGTTGCTCTTTCGTGCTCTCGGAACAAATTGAGTGGCAAATGGAATCTAATTTACCTAACCAAGTGAAGTAATAGGAAGCTCTCGTCCACCACGAAAACTTTTCCGGCCCGTACAACCAACCTTTCTACTTCAAGAACGAAGAACTCCAGCCAGTTTACTACACGTACATATACGAGTATAGCGTGCCAAAACAAAGTTTTTGAAAAGCAATTCAAGTTCTGATAGGCATGTAATTAGAGAATCTGATTGAGCTGAAATTTTAATCTCATAATTAAAAACTCGGAAAGCACTTTTTGTTAACGCAATATAAAAATATACCAGAATAATAAACGAGTCGTTCTTTTGTTAGTTCAAGGAATGCTTATTTATGATATTGTAAAGATAAATCTCCGTTTTCAATGTTGTGAATGGTCGAGTCTATTTAACTTTATCGTGATAGTAATTTTATGTTTAGTGGAATAAAATTCACATGTACATTAGCTCAGCTTTTACTGAGATTATTTCTTCGCTCAATGTTTGTGTTTCAATTTTCAACAGAAATGTTAAAACAGAACACACGTGAAACACCTCAGGGTTGCCAAAATTCCCTCATTAATTTCTGTGAAGGATACGATTTTAATTACACGTGTGAATTATTGGCAAGAAAATATGCTGAAACTGTTTATTAACATTTTACATTTGCAATTGATTATATAATATTGCTTATTACGTATAATAAATATATTTTCCTGCTACTATAAGTATGAATTTTGAGTATTTTCATTGTTATAGAGCTTTCAATTAATTTAAGAGAAAACACGGCAGAAGCTTTTATTTATTTAATTCCTATTTTTGAGCTACACATGTATCTTTGTTCTAAAGTTCTACATTGTTGAGCGAGCACTTCTACGGGTGAAGGAAAGTGGTGTTAGTAGCAGCTAGGGTTTATGTACCAAACGAATGTTCGCTTAGTAAAGCAGGAAGAAACCCTCAAGCATCAAACAGATAAAACTGGTTAAGCCTTTAATATTTATTTATTTACACCTCAAAGAGACTCTGCTTATTGCAAGTGGAGAGACAGTAGGGAGAACGCTGATTACGAACAGTATTGTAGTTTAAAAAACAGTACTAGTTAAACTATTCGTTACGCCAAAGTTAGATCACTTTTCCAGAATCAGACATCCATAAAAATGCATAAGTAACAGTATAAAATCCCAAGGAATGGGAAAATACAAAGTTCTTCTTTCTTTTGGTCACCATACAAGCTACACAAAGAATTTATTACAAACAATGTTGGAATAAATAGTGGGAGATCGGAGGAAATTCTGAGGGAAGTAGTTTCGACAACATTCGTAAACATGTGAAGAAACGTTCTAGCTCCAGGCAATGACGACACAAGATGTAGCAATGATGGTTACAGGTGTACATAATAAAGTAATTACGGAACGGCCATAGCCAGTTTGGTAGAGCGTTGGCTTAGCATTCGGAAGGTACTGGAAACTATCCCAGTGGTCGCCTATCCTGACTGAGTTTTTCCATGTTTTTTTCCTGTCACACCAGGCAAATGCCGGAATGGTACCTACAAACTAGTCTCTGGTCGACTAGCTTCCAACACCCTCTCCCCCACCCTTTCCCGACCTGAACCTGAGATACCTAATGGCCAGAAATATATGTTAATTCTAAAGGAACTGGAATGGATAGTATATACATTGTATGAAGTATACTTAATAAATAGTACACTATTACTAGCACACATTTTAAAACTTTTTTCATACACAAGGACCTATCCTTCAGTATAGAAAAGAAAAGATCGCCCTGCCCCTAAGAAAAGTGAGGTGACGAAACATGATGAATTATGATCAACAGATATTCTTCCCGCAATATCAGAAGCTCTAGAAATAATTGTTTAGCAACAACTTACCTTGAAGCTAATATAATTCTAAATCAATTCTAAACCTATTTTCAGAAAAGTAACAGCACTCATATGGCTTTACTAAAGACCGCTGATTATATAAAAGTTGTAAACGACAGTAGGAAAAGCATACTGATGACAATCGTTGACTAGCAACTTTTCTGTTCTGTGTACTTAGATGAAGAAGTCTTATGTTTCTGAGTCCCTATGCCATATAGCGGTCGCTCCGTACACTATGTTCTGTGTCAATCTTCGCAGGAGCCTCGTGATTTTGTTGTATTCACGTGGCTGTGTGGTATTTGAAAAAACGTATTTTCGATAGTTAAAAGTAGTTTTCAGATTTTATTATTGTTTTATAGCGTCGTCACCGTAACTGTTCTCTTTCATATGTAATAGTAATACAAGAGAATTAGATAAGTTTTTCTATGACACAAATTCCCATTCTGCATGCAACATTTTAGTGATGCCGTCATATTAGTGATTTCGTACAGCCTCTTATTCCATGAAAGACACACATCTTGAAGCTTAGAACATGTACCTTGAAGAACTGAAGAAAGATAGGGAGCACAGAGCACCAAGAAAACATAACTAGATCAAAAACCAATAAGAAATAAATACACATCGAGACGCGTATTAGGTCTATTGATGATTCATTTTGTGGTTAAAACTACAAGGTCTTTAGTTATTTTTTAAGTTCTTTCAAATAAAATGAAAATAGTTATTTCATAAAGTAACACACACTTTTGTACTTCACATACAGAGAACTTAAATTAATAAAATAATTCCCAAAATACTTAATTGTGAGTTATTTTTATTGATTTTCCCTATTATACGTGCATGTTTCAAGGTGCAAGAGACTGTGTTCCAAGGTACATGGAACACTCGGCTGGAAATTTTGAAGGAATAAAAAACACCGCAAACGAAAGAAAGCTGAAGGTAAATACTGAAATAATTTAATTCAGAAACTTTGAAAGTTCAAGAGCACAGACATTGAGTTGGAAAAAAATGTTCCTAAAACAATAATTTGTAAAACGTACAATATGTTTGATGGTACGTATAACAGTTTTCCCTACTGGTTGGCATTGTAATTTCGCTCCAATCACATTTACGCGGTTTAAATCATACTAGAAAAAGAACGATGTACTATGCATAAATCTGAAATCATTATTTTGCATGGCGTTCCCTAAACTACAAACTCCAGTAAGTTATCATTCCTACTTCTGAATAACAAATATGCCACTCCCGGCCAAAATGTAAACAAAACTCTTTCCATTGGATTGCATTCCGTTATGGACCAACTGTTCATATACATATATTTAATAGGGGATGATATAAATGCACTACAAAGTATCACTGATGTGTTAGTTGAATCTTGCGATGAGATAGGTCTGCAAGTGAACGTAGAGAAAGCAAAATACATAAGACAAGATAAAATTAAATTTATGGGTGGTAACAGCACTATGGCTTACGCCCGTCCCGATACAGGAAAGTCTCTTATCTTTGTCACGTTTAAACATAGCTGTTAAAAGAATGAAACTATGAAATCATATAAAAGCTGAAGGTGTAAAAGGTCTTCAGAAGCATAGCTTACTGGTGTAAAGGATCAGTATAAACGTTAATAAAAGCTACAGTTGTATAAAGTCTTTAGTATAAAAGAGACTAGTTAGAAACGAGAATGGGTCTTCACAAGATAACAGAATATTACAACATGAAATTTAACAGCTAATGAATGTAATTAATTCAAATGGACGTTGAGAGACCTGTCTCTGGAATATACATAAAAACTCTCCGCAAAGCATCAGAATCATCCCCTAACACTAACGCCATGCCATTGGGGATGTTATAACGTTGTATGAGATGAATATATCGAGAACAATCAAAAAGATCATGACAAATACTAAAACTGCGTCGCATTCATTACATGATATCGAACCGAAACCCAGAGGACGAAGGAAAGAGAGACTTAATTATTAATAATAAGATCATAGAGGAAGAAATCAAATTTAAATACTTAGGACATAGATAACAAACAGGAATGTGGTCACGAAAGAAATAAAAAGTCGCTTAGCATCAGGCAACTCATGTTTCTGTTCTGTCTAGAAACTACTAAACTCGATTAATATCAATAAAGTTGAAAGTGGAAATATACGGAAGAGTTATTACTATACTTAACTCCCGATAATACTTAACGGTTGCGAAAGTCAGAGTACGATCCTAGCAGATCAACATAAATTTCGTGTTTGAGAATAAGGTTTTCAGAAAGTAAATACGGGCCGAGACAAGACGACCGAAAAATGGAGACTGCATAATGAAGAACTCCATAGACTTTGAGTCGCCCGATATTATAAGAATAATGAAATTGTGACGACTTAGATAGGCAGGCCATGTAGCTCGGAGGAGGAAAAAATGCCGTTGGGAAGACTAAGACGTCGTTGGGTTGAAAATGTTAGAAGATATCTTCGAGATGTAGATATTCAGGTTGAAAATAGGCTTTATGTTGCCCAGAATCCAGGGGAGAACCCCCCCCCTTTTGTGGCGATGAACGTATGATTTATGTAACCCATAGATTTAGTTAGTTACATTCAGTTAAGTTTTCAGTTGATTAATTTCTTAAATTAATCTGTTCGTTAGCATCACTGCTTCTGTCTAGAGTAGCGTCTAAAAAATAATCAGTATAGTTCAAATTTCAAATGCTAAATAAATCAAATTAAATATTTATCTCTTTAGCTAGAATCACTTGGTGACAACTCAAAACAGTGTAAAGCTATGTTACACCAGGTTCTACCAAAATAAGGCATAGCTGTGTCCGTGTTCTGTTGTGCACTGTCCACACCCAGCTCATCATATTTTCAAATGTCAGTTAAACATATCTATGAGAACAATTGTTCTTTCTGACATTTCTTCTTCCTCTGCCTTCAGATAACTTCAAAATGCTTCCATATTGAGGGTCTCAACAATCTATTATCTTCTCCAGCTAAATAGATATGTAATGAAGTATCATCTATCGTTTACGCATTTTCCTTTTGTACTTGAGACTTATTGTCCATAACAGAAATTGTTTTTTTTTTTTTTTTTTTTGCTTCATTGGTTTTAATTTCTACTTCATACTCAAGTTCTGTTTTCTTGCTTTTTCTTCTAGTTTCTGGCACATTTCTTATTCAGAAGCAAAGGTGATTGATACAAATGATGCGATTACTGTGATGCGAGCTTTGCTAGGTTTGAAGCGAAACTTCTGAGACTGTGTGATTTTGCTGGTGAAAGTAATTCAAATAATTTGAAACATATTTTTAAAAAAGGTAAAGGGCAAGCAAGCTACGCGCGCGCAAGACAGTCACTAGCCGTTTATGTTAGGTCATATGATGGACCCGAGAGAAATACGTTGAACATTAACAAGAACGTAAAAACTTTGAATGAATTCAGAACTAAAGTAGAATTGTCGAAGCTTCAAACATGAATACATGTTGTCTAAATTTGGCGTTTATACACTTCTAACACCCACATTTTATTATCTTTAATTCGTTCTTCGAACCATTGTTTGCACAGAATATATGCAATTTTAAAATGGCATGTGGTTAGTTTCAAATAATACAGACTGTAATAGTTAAAAATGGTACCTTTCACTGGGTAAATGTAGAATATGGGGTTCCTCAAGCGTACTTTTTAGGTCACATTTTTGTATTGCGTAAGTATATGTAAATGACGTAAAAATATATCAAACTGCCAGTTCCGTTTATTTGCTGATAATCTACAAATTTAAATGCAAGATAATCAAAAAGACAGAGACCAGGTAATAGATAAAATAAATTATGATCTTAGTAGCCATCTCCAAATGGTATCGCCAACATTCTCTCCACCTAAATGAGGGGAAATTTCAGTTTTTAATTTCTATCAACATTATACTACGTTACACAGATACTCCTAAATTAAAATTCGAAGGCGGGTTTATAAATGTTAGCAAAGAGGTTAACAACTTAGGAGTTGTAATGGAGGAGACATTGTCCTGGCATTCTTACGTAAATAAAGTCTGTAAAAATGTTTGTTTTACATTACATTACTGAATTGCATAGAGATGTAGCTTATATATCTAAAAAAACTTCATATGAAGAGTCAAGTTCCTAAGTCAATATGAAACTAGCCCTCAGTATTTATTAGATTTCTTGTGATACACCTTTGTGATGCACACAGAAGCGAAAGATGTGATGACCTTTTAGTCATATCGAGATTACCTTGTATTAATGCTTTTTTATTAGTAATAGCGAGACAACAAAGAATACGACGGTGTTGTAAGGCTTTCGTTGCAACTGGAACATGATTGCAGAACTTGTTGCCTTCGGAGCTTACGAAAAACGAATTCAGTAAAATATTCAAAAGGTATTAGAGTTACATATTATTAGAAGAAAGTAAATCCAGTTATTAGTATATTGGTATAGGCTATCCATTTTATAAGCAAGGAACCATTAGTTTTGCAGAAGATCCCATTGATTCATGTTGCAATGGATCAGATTACCTCACACAATATTGTGTACATAGTTTTGTAAATGAATGAGTACATATATAAATGGTCGTAAATCTGCTCACCAGTGTTTGGATTATGATTGTAGATGTATCGTGTGCGTCATACCTACATTGTGTATTCATTTATGTGCATGTAGGTGTGTTTTCTTGTGTGTGTATGCGTTAGAGAAGGTGAGAATTTTTGTCAGTGTTCATTTGTTTGTAGACGGATTGTTCAACGTTTGGCAGACATTTTGGTGTAAAGAAGTACAGAATAACTGGATCACGATGAAACTCAATGTGCGTATACCATCCTTTGTGATTGATGTAGATGGCGCATGTGCAGCAGTGCAAACAAAACAACACTAAAATCACGAAATCGGAAAACATTTGACTAATTTCCGATTAATAAAAGAGTCCGTTCGCAGGTTTTACTGTAATTATGTAACTAGTGTCGTGAAAGAGAAGGCTACATAGATTTAATATTATCAGTAAATTTAAATTAAATCAAGACGATATGGCAGATACCAGGACTCCAACCTATTCGCCTCACCAGTGCTGATCGGAAATCCGCTACCACGACAACTAGACTACGGAGGCGGGGTGGTTTTTCTGGGAACAGTAATATATAGAAACAAAGTGCAAACTTCAAATAAGCACAATTTATCTTAATATATTTATTTTGTGACAAATCTCGTTGTCTATGGTTCGAAACGGCCGATGCGGCTTACGTTTAAATGCTATATAATGCTGACCATTGTGATTCGTGTTTTTCCCGTTTTCCCTCAATTCCACCGAGTGAATGCCGGAAATAGTATCTTGAATACGAGTTCTAGGCGGAGAATTTATAAAAGACAATTTTTTTCTTATGTATTTACTCAGAAGCGAATTTGTTTGACCTTAAAATTGCATGTTTTCTGGTTATTTTAGTATAAATAAAAAATTCCTCTTCCACAGGTTAGTGGTTACTGTCGTGGACTTCAAATCGATGCTGGGAATGTTCGCAGGCTAGGTTCATGCCGCCGGTCACACTGACTGAAGTTTTCATGTGATATTCTCAGCTTCTCTGGTGATTGTCAGTGTGATATCTAAACATATTGTCTGTTGTTTTCCTCTTCCCTGCTCTCGGAAGTGTGATCGCTGAGGGACGGTATCCCTCAGACATGACTGGTCAAAAGTACAAGTTAAATACAAGAAACAAATATGA
The DNA here is from genome assembly GCA_022664845.1 of Lepisma saccharinum. Lineage (NCBI taxonomy): Eukaryota > Metazoa > Arthropoda > Insecta > Zygentoma > Lepismatidae > Lepisma > Lepisma saccharinum. Next base: position 9,567 of record JAGDQP010017722.1, on the reverse strand, counting down.
ATGGATGTATTGCTATGAATTTTAAAATCTCTTGTAGTTGCTTTACTCGAATGCCTTCTGAAAATGTTCAACTTTGGTTTTATGAACAACACATTACACAAAATACCTTTAGAATAAAAATTGAAGGTGTCTTATCCGTTTATCTGTTAGCAAGAAGTTGTGTAACTCATTTTGCCGTTTCTTTTAATATTTTGATTGAGACCATTTGCCATTATGTGTTGAATAAGACCACAAATATTTACCCTACAGAATGACAGATCGCCTTAAGCTTAGATAACCCACATACCTTTCTGTATGAACGGGTTTCCATAACATACAGGGGTTTCTGTGTACTGTGCCTGATACAACTAAGTACAAAGTTTTTATTTACTTTCCATTAACGACTCAACAATGCTATAAAGACTCGTAATTGTGACAGAGTGTAGCGAATTTATTTCTATCAAATTAATTTGAAAAGTCTACATGATACGATTATATCATCGAAGTGTACTTCTAATGAATGAATGAATTGTAGATTATATGCATTTTAATTAATTTATTTATTTGTGAAAGAGCTACACAGTAAAAAAAAAATAGCTGTGTTATTTCAACACAATGCAGTGTCTCAGCGTGACTACCACTTTTTGTATGTTAAATCAACACAACACACAGTGTTGATTTCGGTACTTAGAGAAAAAAGAAGTTACGGCTGCAGCGAGATTTGAACATGGGTTGCTCAGAAATCGAGCGCCTTGCCGAGTTGGATAAACTGTCAGACAGAAAAAGTTCTAGATCAAAACATTATTTATTGAACAACATTTTAATTAAACTACTACACTATAGATTCAAACAGTGCAGGGGATCAAATATATGTTGCTGAACCCCCAAAACAAACTAAGTTACTTGCACGACTTATCCCATGGTTTAATCACTTTCTACTTGTCAGTTGGGAACCAGAATTCCCATTCATTGAGAATTTTCCCGTTCTATGAAAACAAGCAAGATGGCAGCAGCCAAACACTTGACCAGCATTACGGCTTTCTTATCGTAACAACATGTCAAATGCTGCGCTTGCTTTCATAGAAATGGAACATATTCTCAATGAATGAGAATTCTGATCCATAATTGACAAGTAGACAGTGATTAAATCATGGCATAAGTCGTTAGAGTAACTTTGTGTCCGGGGTTCAGCAACATTTTTTATCCTCTATACTGTTCGAATCTATTTTAGTCCAGATGGTAAGATACTGGACATCTAACTCAACAATCCATGTTCAATCTTGCTGCAGCTGTAACTTTTTTCCCAGTATCGAAATCAACACCGTGTGTTGTGTTGATTTAACACAAAAAGTGGTAGTGACGCTGGGACACCACATTGTATTGAATTAAAACAGCTATTTTTTTACTGTGTATAATCAGTTATAATAGTATCAGTACATATATCTGTTTTAGATAGTGATACGAAGGTACCGACGTCGCACTAGATTGCTTACTTCCAACATCTAAAGCGTCTCTTTTTAGTTTCTCTCTAACCCCTTTCTACAGTGTTACCATGTGCTTTTGAGTTTTAAAAAAATCACTTCTTAATTTCTTCATGTGGTTAAAACAGTTACAATAACGGGAAAAATAATGAGTTTGAAAGATAAAATTCTACTTTAAAATAATATTTGAAGTTTTACAGAGTACGTTTGATGTAAATTGAAATGACTGAATATTTTAAAGCAAAGATTTTTTATTTTTTTTTACTTTTTGTGCGTCATGCATTAAATCAACATAAGAAAAGAGGTTTGTTTGCAGTTCTTTCGCACATTTTAATTGAAATACTTGATTCTGAATTTAAAAACTCAAATATATACTCAAATGCATGCTAGGTTTCATTCATGTTCAGTAACATTGATTTATTTCCCAATAAATTGACAGTGCTTTCCTATAAACCTAGGAGAAACCGTTTTTATTCCGTCGCTATTTGTTACAGTTTATATCTTCTTTTAACACAAACAAACAAATTTCTTTTGAACCTGATTGATTATTACTTATTCATCTCTCATAATTATTAGAGGCATCCAGGACCAAGTGTACTTTATCAATACATTGAGGTGGAAGGGGAGGACTTCCCGTTTCTAATTAATGAAAGATGTTAATGTTAACTTACTTTCAGTAATTTTTAATTAATAACTAAGGTTTTAGTGCCTTCATCTTCGAGATGAAAATAAGATATTACTGAAGATTATTCTTTTATTACTATTATTTCTACAATAACATTTATTAGCTACTTAGCCTCGGTGGTCTAATGGTCACGGTCGCGGGCTTTGGAACGATAACGCGAAGGCAAGCAGGTTGCAGTCCTGCTGCTAGATGTGCTGACTGAGGGTTTTCAGAGTTTTCCTCTGTTTCACCAACCGAGTGCCGTGAAGGTACCTAAGTAAAGCCCTAGACACTACATTGCTCATCATTGCCGTCGGAAGAGTGCTTTTGTCCACAGCTGGTAGTCTAGTTCAGAGAACTGAATTGAACAGCAGCACTAAGAACAACTACTACTATGTCATCATTATGATCCTGTTTGGGATGAAACTGTGACCCAAATATGCTTAACAGACAACATGTTTCCTGCTTGTTGCGACTTCTTGTACAAAATGTTATCAAAATGTTTGTTTTATTGTCTCTTAAACACAACTGAAATTTGGAAAATATCGTAATAAATAACGACTTTACTCAACTTTCAAAATTTCGGGAGCATTTTGCCTGATAGATTTTAAAGTTTTACGATTTTTTTCAAAGTCATAATTGGATGTAGATTTCAAACATACTTTTCTTTTAGAGCTTTTTGAAAATATTGTTGCTGTTGCTAATTGAAATTTATTACGCCATTCAAGGTTGATTCTAAAGTTATGCGACATGTAATACATTAAATATATTTTGTTTATAGTTCTTATATAAGTTTGAACTTCGAGAATATCAGAAGGGGCAGAGCATTTTTTTTAAAAAGGAAGATCGTTCAATTTGCTGTAAATTCAAAAAAATGTACCGAGCGGCCGTGGCTCAGTAGTAGAGCGTTGCTTTCGGCATGTCGTGGGTTCAATTCCAGAGGCCAACTATCCTAACTGAAGTTTTCCTTAGTTTTCCTCAGTTATATCAGACAAATGCCATAATGGTACCTTCAACTTAGGCTTCACATCCTTTCCCCTCCTCTATTCTGGTCTGAGCCTTAAATACCTTAAGACCACAAATAAAATTCAAATTAAAAAAAAAGTGTGTTGCTGTTGCGAAGGCAAATGTGCGTCATTTGAATTAAAATTGTATTGCCCTGTAAAAAATACAATGAGATTTGCTTTTATTTCCTTACAGAACTTACTTTGAGTTTTAATAATATTAGTAAATAAAATGTTAGAAGTTGATGTAGACTCTCGTTTTGTGTAGCTGTATTGAAAATTTGTCAGTTGCTAACTGAAACTTTAGTTACAATATTGTAATTTAAATGTGTCTCAGACTTTGAGCAATTGCCTTCTATCATCATACCATATTTGATAGGAGTCGATTTACCTATTTCCACGTGATAAGGTAATATAGCTTAATAAATGAATTATTATTAAAGTCCCGAATGTGGTGAAGACCTTCGCAAAGTGGTCTCCGAATGTCTCGGTTCAATGGATCCCAGAGGAGACTTGAAGCAGTAACCATGCGCAAAGAAAACAATTGTGCCAAGCATTCGTCTAATCGGAGGCTTGTAATATATCGGTTGAGTTAAATGTACAGAATTATAAGGCTATTTTGTGGTCTAAGCTTGACACTTTACCTGGAAAGAAACTGTTCCCACTCGACCAGGTTCCATTGTGGTTTTATCATTAAGGCATTGAGTTGGACCTTTGTTCAGTTTCCATGTAGCACAACAGTGCCCCTTTAATGTTCAGGCGACATTCTACGGGCGTCAGAACGACATAATATGTGAACCTCCCATGTCTTTATCTGGATAAATTGTAAATTTGTTTGCAAAGAATCTATAGATTTATAAGTATCTTGTTTCTGAGAAAATTGATTTTTGTGTGTTCCTTACATGAAATGAGAATTTTTTAAATTCAAAAACATCAACATAATTCTTTGTAGTTGTGAGAGTACTAATTCATTGTAAGAAGCATATAAAAGCGTATGTATTGTTTAATAAAACAAAGATTCTAACCAGCAGGATGTGAGAAACTAGAGCAATGCTTATAAAGTGGGGGATTTTTAAATGTAATTTGGTCTGTAATTCAGGAGCGACAAGATACTAAATTAGAGAAGGAATGTGACAGATCTGTACCTGAGAGCTAGAACCGCGTAAGTCCATTTTGGGCCATAATGTGATTAATGTACTTTTGTACAGTATTCGGAAGACCTCACGTCGTAATGGTTGTATGATTCTTGTAAACATATTAAATAATTTAAATAAATCTCTTAAGCAGTTTGCTCATTTAGTTTCTATGTGAAAGAAAGTAAAATTTGTTTCCTTTTTTCTCGAAAACCAGCATTTGCGACTTACGTGAGCTCTCAGGTACAGAAATAAATGGAGAAAGAGAGATGGAGAAATGTACGTAGGGGAAGAACAGAAAACGAAGTTTTGAAATGTAAAATCTTTTCACGAACTTGTCTACTGGAAGCTCTATTCTGCAAAAAGGCAGAGCAATATCCTAGGGACACGATAATAGAACTAAAGAAATTACCTATATCCTTCTAGCCAGCAAGCGTTTTTTAAATTTTCCTCTGGTAAAGTAGAGATGAGAAAAGAAATAAATGGAAAAACAGCGTAAAAGAAAGAAGTAGTGTAGGAAGCGGGTGGTAATGCTAGAGGAGAAATTTCGGACGAGAGAAGCTAGATTCGACGTCAATTGATCCTATCTACAAAAGACGGTTTTGAGAGCTGGTAAAAATTTTGAGAATTGTGCGAATAAGAACCTGGTCTCGTAATAGCAGTCGTTCGGAGAAATTGGCGAATTTTCTTGAGTGACCTTTCCGCAAATGGGAGCTGAAAATTACTCCTCATCACTTTCTCTGTCCCGTTCTATTTCGTCCTATCTCACTCACTCACACATCTCACACACAGTCACTCAAATCGCTCCACTCCCTTTTCTTCCATACGCTTCCATTCCCCACCCTTCAGATCTCTTTCTTTACACTTCTTTTACAAAAGGCGTGAGAGGATGAAGATTTTCCAATTCTGATGCAGTTGAGTACATATCATTTTCTTCAGAATAGATTACGAGGTACTTGAAGGTGTGAAAGTTTTTCTTTAGATCGAATTCACCGTTCGACACCCACTCCGAAATCTGCAGTTTGTGAAGAAAAAGAGAAAATAGGACGAGTGTAGCGAACAAGATTTGTATCCTAGAATTCGAAGAAATTGAAATTCTGCGTATTACGATTGAGATTTAAATACTACTACCTTTGATTGTAATGTTTGCATCTGGCCTTATTTAATATATTTCTGCTTTGAAATAACTAGAAGGCAGTGACCGACATTGACGAAGTAAAAATTTTCCAATGTAAGGCAGCTTTAAAGATTGTGATCTGCTCTGCTGCAGTCAATATCAAAGCGGTCTGCTGTATGTGGACGCTTCGTTGAATAATATTACTGCAAATCATGTAGTTAGGAAAATGATATTGTTCAGATAACCAGCACCCACAAGGTATTTGTGTTGTGTAAAGCCATACATAATATCGTTTAATCTTGTTGGGCCTTATTCCATCGCTTCCATAACATGGCTAACGCTGCTTGTATTTTACGGGTAAATATTTTTCCCAGTTTGTTATCTTTGTCCTTTCGTCTGGCAAACTTCCATTAAGTTAATATAATTTATTTATTTTATTTCAATTAATTGCAAAACGTAATAGATTACATGCCATTTGCTTGATTGAACATTCATTTGTGCTAGTTTAATCAACATTCACGTCTGAAAGATCGTCCATACTTCCTTTATATTTGAAACTGGAGAATATTCTACAGTACGTAAATTTACTTACCGTATTTCAGTCTAACAAGCAAATTTTTCAGGGTGGTCATCATAATTCAGTTAAGCGAGTTTGAATAGTGAACATTTCCGGTAATAATTTTTATTACAATAAAAAATTCTTTTTCGAAATCAGATTGAGGAAAACACTCCCTTTTATCAAGCACAATCAAGTCTTGCTTCGAAAGAGTCTCACTTCTGCGCTGAATCGAGCGCCGTCATATTATGACGTAATGAATCAGCAGACTTCTTATTCAACTAAATCTGGTACTTGGTTTATTAGTATTGTGAAGAGCCGATAGCAAAAATGAATCGAAATAAATGGTATAAGTTGTGCATAGTACCTTTATTCATTAACACGTCAATAAGCTAACAAAGCATTGGTATGTGCCGAAAACTGAAAAGCGAAGCAGGCCATGGCTGTAAGCAGTGCGGAGGAATGTATCTGTTGTGTTCTGTCAGTGAATGAATTAATGAATAAATAAGTAAACAACATTATCCAAACTTCCGTATGTTTTCCGTGCTAGGATACTTTTATTGTATTTTATGATAAATAGAACTTATGCTCAAATAGTAAATTTGAAGTCAGTGTTGTATAATTTTAATAAATTTACACTTTATCAATGTGTACTACAAAAATAGAGATGTGTCTGTCTATACATTATGATTTTCTAATACGAGAAATCTTAATTCGAAGTCCAAAACGTTCAACACGAAACCACTGCGACAGGGTACCTATTTGTTACTTTTCAGTTTTAGTAGTTCCATTTTGTATAGCACGTGAATACATTGAATACAATTTTAATATATCATAGCAAAAAAGCATGTAAGAAACAAAATTTTTAATTAAAACTATTACAGTGAAGTTACTACTCCGTTTCGTGAAAGTAAAATAACAAAAAATTCTGTGATAGCGTTCAGACAGCCTTCGGTAAAATTCATAAAAAAAAACCTTCAAGTTCAGCGAGCTAACCAATCACGCCTCGATACCAACACCTGGAAACCGATATCAAATAGTGATAAGAACACTGCAAATTGGAACTGTACATGATATTCATGTTATTAGAAATGTGTTGAAATGTGTTTTGCGAAAGTGCATATGAATTATTTATTTAAGTGATGATGTAAACACACTTTCTTTTTCTTGTTTTATGCTCTAAATTGCCGAAACTTCGTTTTGTAATCATGGAACAAAATGACTTTGCACTTTGCCAGAGTTGCAAAGTGAAAAGCGCAAACTTAAAAACGACGTAACACATCGAAAAGTAGACTTCTTCTAAACGACTACTAATTGATTGCGTCAAACCAATAAGAAGACGAGTTTCGTTGTATGGCTTCCGTAGGAGATGAAATCCATTTCATGCTCTATTTCTAGGTAACGAAAAATCGTAACGCTGAAACTTCCATAATATGATATATGCTACACTTGATGTGCATAATCAAATTGCTACATGTATGAGGACGGTCAAAAGAGAATTGCCCATTCATCTGCGTGTGTGAAGTTGGCCCCCCAAATGTTTGGGCCAGCCGAGATTTTTTTTGGGCCAGTTAGAACTCAATTTGGGCTGGTTGGGCTAGCAACTTTCAGCTTT
>JAGDQP010017721.1:11749-37942 GCA_022664845.1 Lepisma saccharinum | reverse complement strand
CTATTACAAGTCGTACATTCAGTACGCAGTTACTTTCCGCACATAGTGTATATTCATTTTTAAATATGCTTAAAATACCAACTGAGTTGGATGAAATAGTTATTAACAGATACAGATTATATCCCTGGTCATTCGTAAGATATTCTAGTTCTAAACGTGACTACGTTGTTTCTTGACATCCTATATTTGTCAATGTTATGGAAAAATCATTCAGAAGTTATTGTAGTCAACAACAATGTTTAAAACATAAATTCTACAACAAAAGAAAAAAAATACTAGAGATATTCTCGAACAATGTTACATTATTGAACATAAAGAAAACGACTGTTTTATATGCCATTTAATGTAAAGAGGCAAAAGCACAAGCAAGAAACAAACAAACACAATGTGTAAAAGCGCCATATAATTTCTATACAAAAGTAACTATATATTTTTCTCGTTGTGCTGATTGGCTAAAGAAATAATTTTTTGTAAGACCATCTTTTAAACTGTAAATAAAAGAAAATTATTCCTGCATTTCCAAGGTGCACATCTGCTGCTTCTCGAGCTAAGCTACTGAGAACGGTGGTATCCTATTTGCGTCGACCGCACTGATCCTATTGCTGTAATCCGCTCATGTCACGTCTCAAAGAAAGTAGCGACAGAAGGTTCAAGAAAGAAAGTCGTTGGAAACAAACTAATTTCAAATGTAAATTTTCTACTTCCCTCCTCCAGTTCTTTAAAATCATAATCTACTATGTAAGGAATTTTAGTTTCCCTTTAACCTTCCCAAATTTTTTAAAAGTCCACAAAGAACTAATTTTATTAGGAATCCAGGAGATGTGTTAAAATAAGGTTGATTCTTTTGCATGTCGTAGAGTGGATTATGCAAGTCTCTCGTCATACTAAACTAATGCTTTCAAAGGTTACGTTGTCTAGGAACTGAAATGAACAAAAGAATCACCTAATCGTCCAGACAACACTGAAAATGAATTTAATCTAAATCACATTTTAGCATTTGTACTTGGCCAGTGTTTGATTTGTTCAATTTCCAGAGAGGGGGGAAGAATTCTATAGACGCGTAAAATACAGGATCTTATGCCGTTTCGCATCCCCGGCTGGGTGGGTTTGTAAAAACAGAGCCGCCAGGGAAGATATTTCCAATGAGGGAGAAATCCCAACCATTCACCGCTACAAATCGAACCCAAGTACTTGCGTAACTTTAGCGAACAGGGATTATTGTTTCAAGCACGATGTAAATTATTGCATTATATTGGTGTTGTACTTCTGGCGTTCAGGTTATTATCGTGTCTCTAGCGTGCATTTTTGTCGTGCTCCTCGTTTGCACAGCGTTCAAGAGACTACCAACAAGAAAGTATGTCTCCTATCTTCTATTCGATATAATTCGAAAAGAGGTAAAAATATGCTTGAGCTATTGATTTTTTCCCCGTTTTACTTCCTTTTTTAAAAGAAAATTCCTATTCCCATAAGTATTTAAAAAAAATTCAGTTTCAAGGAGTATGGTAATTTAATTAATTCCTCAAACGACCAGAACAAAGAATGAAATTAAATAATAGTAATTCCCGCGCAAAACTGGTGATGCTTGTCTGCATTTTATCTTTGGAGATGTTCATGAAAAGAAAAAAAAATAAACGCCTGCATACGAGTAACAAGGTATTTGGAATCTTGAAGATGACAAATGAAACAGGAAGCAAGGTGATACAAAAAGCAGAGATAGCCAAACTGATTGAGATATAGGATATTTGAATCCGCATCCGAGTTTCGGATATTCGGATTCGTCCGTAACAAAAAGCGCGTGTCAGAAGCTTCACTTCATGTAAGGGTGACATAAGCGACAGTGCTTTTCCACCTTGTTTTCAAATCGACATTGCAGCAGAGTAAGGTATGCCTGGAGCAATGAGACAAAAAAGATTTATATTGCATTAGATTTTCAAACACGCCCACTGTTTCTATACCATCTACAAATATTTTGTATTTAACGATTGAATCCAACGAAAATTATCTTACACATTAATAATGTTTGTACATGTGGGTTATCTGGAATGAGTATTCAGATGTAGATTTGCTTTTTAATTCAAATATTATTCTGGTTTTCTGGAGAAATATTATTTAAAACTTACACAATATCCTATTGGCAAAGGTCGTTAGCTACGAATCTACATTGGATAAGCCAAGTTAGGATTGATTTTTCTGGTCACACAACTCAATTCTACCCTGATTTTATTCAATTTCAACAAACTAATGTTGAGTTGGTACAGTCCGCTCGTAATGACTTGATCACTGTATGCAATGTAAGTGTAAATGATACCCAGCTTCCAAGTTATTTCGGCGGATTACAGCATTATTTACAACCCAGCACACCTTCTTTCTCGTAACAATTCTCATAGCGTTTAAATATGGTGAATATATAATCAGCTACGTACAAAGTTCGAATTCTCTCTACTTTAGTTTACATCCGATGACAGACACACACAATTGGAACCCCACAGGAAATAATCGCAGACTGACAGATCAGGAGAACGAACCGGCCAGGGGAGATTTCCCGTAGAGATGATACACTACAAAAATCCCCGAAGAACAGTCACAGAAGCACCGTGGAGGAGGATGTGAGGTGGGACGGTTTCTCCACAACCAGGAAAAATGTGAGTGTTTCCCACTAAACAGCATTCTTTACTGACGAATTAGCACTGTATTTCATGTTCCTCCGTTGCTTAAGTTTCGTTTTGGCAACTGCTTAAAAATGCGTCGATATTTGTGTCATCTTGTATAATCAGAGCTGACTGAGGTGATTAGTAGTTAAAATGCCATTTAAAAAAAAATCTTATGTTGAATACGATACGAGGTGTACACTAATATTTTTCAATGCTGTGAGAACAAAAAACTCACAATCTGTCACTTTCTCTGAAGTTAACACAATTACGAGGGGCGTTCCATATTGATTTACACTTTATTTTTTTTCTTCTTTCAGGGTCCACCATTGAGCTCGTCCTGAAAGTTGGAAGGAAGTAGTACTTAGGTCTGCCTTCAGGTGGAAGAACAATACAGAGACGTGTAATCCCTGTACCCTGCAGCACATTTCACCAACAGCTGTAAGTACGTGAGCGGACAACATGGAAGGTGATCAGCAAGGACAGCGCTGGACAACGTGGTTTCTTTGGAAAGGGGGTGTATAGACTGCGGAAATTCACAGGCGATTGGTGGGAGTGTGTGGAGAGTGCGCACGGTCACGCAAAACCGTATACAACTGGGTGGACGGCTGGAAAAATGGCCGCACATCAACGACGAACGGAACCACTTCTGGAAGGAAGGTGACTGTGACAACACCAGTGAAGAGTTCAAGAGTGGAGCGGCTTATTCATCATCACGTTCACGGAACTGGAGGCGGCCACAGGACAAGCCAGAAGCACTCCGTACCGCATAGTGCACGAACACCTTAAGATGGGTAAGGTGTCTGCCAGGTGGGTTCCAAAATCCCTGAATGCTGCACAAAGACAACAGCGCAAGGACGTGAGCAGTGATCTTCTGCAACGCTGCAGCCAGGACCCAGAATGCTTCATGTCCAAACTCGTTACTGGCGACGAAATTTGGCTGCAGTACCATGAGCCAGAGACCAAAGCCCAATCAATGCAGTGGAAGCATCAAGGCAGCCCCAAGCCAAAGAAGTTCCGTACACAGCCCTCCGTAGGCAAACACGTGGCAACAGTCTTCTGGGACAAGGATGGAATCATACTCATTGACTGGCTGGAACCCGGGACCACCATTAAGAGCGAGTCATACGTGACAAAGCTTCGGAGTTTGAGCCGTGCAATTCAGAGGAAACGACCAGGAAAATGGGCGAAAGGTGTGCTCCTGCAACACGACAACGTCTCCACACGAGTCGGGCAACCACGACTGCCATTAATGATCTGGGGTTCCAGGTGCTGCCACAACCACCTTCTTCTCCTGACTTGGCCCCTTCTGATTATCACCTCTTCGGGGCATTGAAGAAACCGCTGCGTGGACATTTCGCAGACTTCCAGGAACTGCAAGACGCTGTCCGGACGTGGCTGCGACAGACTCCGAAAAAGTGGTTCGCAGAGGGCATAAAGTTGCCACATCGGTGGTGCAAGTGTGTAGTTCTTAATGGAGACTATGTTGAAAAAGTGGATGTATCTGCCGAGGCATAAAGGTTCTTATAAGTGTAAAAAAAAGAAGTGTAAATCAATATGGAACACCCCTAGTATATATATATATATATATATATATATATATATATATATATATATATCACAGGGCATGTTGAATTAATACTGCACCGAATTTAGCACCGTTCAAGATCGGCTCTATGTTAACATTGTTCAAATAGCTATTGTTAGCCCGTAACACCGAACTCCCTGAGAAATTAACATTCAAAAGTAGAGTCAATCCCATTTTGACTATGTTAAAATAATTAAAATTAATACTGGTATGTTTGCTGCCAATTCAATAAAATAAGTTCAAAATAATTTGTATTAAAATTATGTAAAAATAGTAACTTAATCCGCAATATACAAGAAGATTATTATTGTATAAGGGAGTGATTAAATACTAGCGTCAAAAGAACGTCACATACACTTATAGCAGAAGTGCGCTATTATTAATCGCCACAACTTGAACATACATCACCAAAGAATGCTTCATACACCAAAGAATGCTTCATACAATGGAAATCGAAGTATTGGCAACAATATAATGCCGGTTACATGGTATAATGTCAGAAAAAAAAGAAACAGTTACTTTTATGGCACATGAATTATACTCCAACACAACTTCTAAATACTATGATTACTCAACTTACGGATTCGAAATTTAGCAACTTTATTATGAATCATTTATTGTCTAGCAAAGTACATTCGCGAGGTGCCTGACAGATATTAGTTTAATATTGAACAAAATGCACAGTTCTGCTTGGTCCAGTGAGTATTGTCCTACCTTTAGCGGGCCACAGCGGTAATTTGAATAGTTATGTTTTCATAAATCAGGAATTCCATCGTAACTGGTGTTACGATCGGACACATTCAAACATACACACACATCACTACCGAAGAAATAATTTGAATCTTACAAAGAACGTATCTAGATATAGTTTTTTCTTTTCAATCAGATTTTCTTTTTGACCTTTTAATTTTCTTACAGTATAAAAAAAAAAGAGGCGTAATGCTATCATCAATCTTCACGCACCTATCCATAATCAGTTCAGTGCTAAAATATTCAATAGCACGCCTGGAAAGACGCTGATTTTCCCGATAACTAATGTTTCTTTGATGCTCCTCACAATGTTTTCTGGAGAACTGAAGCCGAGTTGCACAACTCCCAACTATACAAATGAATCATTCATCCAGTGTGCTTATTGTCGTGTATATTTATGCTTACAGGATGGTTCATCAATACTCATAACCATGTATGAGTATTGCTATAAGTAGCTCAATACCATAAACACTGTGTGCAGCAGGACAATCTGTCTTATTTAATATGTTACCAATATATGCAAAGCGCTTCGCGAACGGACCTTGAGCGAGTAAAACCTGTTACGCCTCTTTTTTTCGATATTACATGGAAATTAAAAGGTAAAAAAATCTAATTGGAAGGAAAATTAAATCTAGAGAATTTCTTTGTTAACAGTGGTGTCATAATTGAAATGATTTCTTTGTTAGTAATGTTTGTTTGTGTTTGAATGTGGCCGCTAAAATTAGTACAATACTCACTGAGCTAAGCAGAACTTTGCATTTTGTTTAATATTAAACCAATATCTGTTAGACACTTGGCGAATGTATCTTGTAAGACAACTTCGGCGCGTAATGTTAAATGACACTTGAAATAATTATTGCTTCTAATACGAAGCACAAGATCAGACAAAAGAAAAAACCAATGCAGATAAATATCGAAATTGGTACTCAACATTTAACATGCGTCACTAAATTAATCCACATGAAAATTATTAAATGCAGGTTATATTAAAATACTCTCTTATTTTCATATAAACGCACTATTGCATTTAACATTAATAAATCAGCATTCTATACAATATGTCACAAAAAAAAAATATATATCCACAGGATTTAGATTTAATATACCCTGTCCCCATGGTCCGGTGCTGAACTTCGGATGAGCACCGGGGAGGCATGCACATTCGATTTTTGCTCCCAGTTGTCAGTATTATTTTCTTGGATTTTTTGTCTCGTCAAGTGAATACCAGGATGGTACTTAGAATAAAACTCTGACCGTCCTTTTCCCAAAATACTTCCCCGTAAAATGGAAAATAACTAAAAATCAGCAATTCAAATAGTAAATTTCGATAAAATCTGCGAAATAACCAATTTACAACAGACAAATGCATTGAAATCGAAATATATAAAACAAAGTCAGTTGCCTCTTTGGCAGAGACTCGAACCCCAATCTCCAAATTACTATAATAATAATAAATACATAAACACAAAGGAACTATTGCAGTTTGATATTTGTGCCAGAAGATGAATTTGGTCGAAATTGAAGAAACGGATTTTCACAAAAATAGCTTAGCAGTTTTCTTACTAACTTCTAGACATCTGGACTCATTTGCTGATCAGTTTTATCGGAAAGTTTGATATAACCTGTTTATACGATGAACGTACAGCTTTATATTAGCGGCAGCCTCATACATATTAATATAAACAAAGGCAAAAAATAAAAATAAAGAAGTTGGTATATGGTATGAAGTTCTGAAATGAAATTATAGAAATGAAAAAATATAAAATTACAAAAAAAAAAAAAAAAAAAAATCGTCTATTTCATGTATATAGAGAAGATTTATTTGGCGCAAAGAGAAATGCAAACGACTGCCGAACTGCGCGTGAAAATTCTTCTGTTGAAGAGAACTCAACACAAGAGAAGGTGAAATTTGATTACTTTGAACATGATTTTAGTCCGCTGTTCGATTTGTGCAATTTCCAGAGAGGGGGAAGAATTAGTGAGATATGTATTATCCGGTATTTTGGGATCGTCCATATCCCAGGCTAGAGGTATATATCTGTAAACAGAGCAAGCGAAGATTACTGCAGAGAGGGAAAAATCCCAAACCCATGCTACAAATCGAACACTGTTCGATTTTAGACGCTTTATAAATGTCACGATGAAAATATCACCATCATCTGCTTTTGTAAAAGAGAAAGAATTTACGTTTTAAAACAAAATGTGAAATAATCCTTTAATTAACATAGTCATGATTTTTTATATTATTGCAATGATCCGCATGTACTAGATGCAAAAAAGTAAAAAAAAAAGTACGCCTACAAATGCGATTTTACGCCATCAGCATAAAATGTAATGCTTCATTTTTACTGAGAACTTCAGAGGAAACAAATAAATCCTCATCACAGCAATTATTTGAGAACTGCCATGTGTCGTTTAAAGTTCGTAAATGAAACGTGAAGCTTTCCAGTGTCTCTTGACGTAGCTCGATAAGACAGCGCGGTAATGCGCATGATCAATGGATGATGGCGACTAACGATCCGCGGAAGACACACAGAGTAGATAATTTGAATAAAACGGAAGAAATTTTAGATGATTTTTCTTTGACAGACGGAAAGAAAACATTTTGTCACGGTGACAGAATCAACTATTTAGTTATGGTTGTGGTTCCAATTTGCATTTTCCCGTCTTCTGAATCTGGCAAGATCACACGTAACATATAATTTTATATATAGTATAGTGGTTGTGTATAGCTAGGCTAACGTACATTTTTTAAAATTACATTTTCAATGTGTTTACAAACACACTGTTGAATAAAAGAATAAATCTCAATAAAGCGAAACATTAGGAAATATAATTTAAACCAACCTGGTGACTAGTACCACTAAAAGAAACCGGAAACAATATAATATGAATTTGAAACACTATTACATGACCAATTCGCAATACTTATTACCCTATCACATTAATTTCTTAGATAATTATCGCATAGTATAGCTTTGTTCACGATGTAATCTATACCAAACGTAGAGGAACTGTGGAGAATTAAAATTACAAAAAAATATTGGAAAGGGGTCTTGTTCTGGGAATTTCTAGACTGTAAGATCGACCACTAAATTTTTCTATCAGCATAATGGAATTGTTAAGGACCATAATACATTATTCACATCATAAATACTGTGCATGGAACGCGTATCTGATAAGGACATTTTTGTACGAAAGTGTACAATGGTGTATGAAATACAGAATAATCTGAATATATAGATGTTAATGTTTAAATGTGTTATTAAAATAAATAGTTCTTTAAAACTAAAATCAGAAATTACAACTTTCGTTGATTTGTGTACACAAGTACTTCCACGACCGAAAAGTGTGATGAAGTATAATAATATGATCTGGCACATTATATTCTCATCAATTTATTCTACGAAAGTGGGAGAACACACAAAAATAACATGCGTAAGATATCAACGTAGGAAGAAAAAAAAACAAAAAAAAAAAACAGATGTGTGATCTTGAAAGGTTTTATATAAAATCACTCACATATTTAACACGTCAGTTTTTAAATTTCCTGTGCATGACGATGCAATATAATAAACAAGTAAAGCAATATAATTATATTTGTTTATTGAAGCATATATATATATATATATATTATATCGTTTTCAGCCAGTATAAACAGGTATGAATAATTTTACACTCGACCCAGTACTTAAATGAAAGAGAGTTACTCCATTTACATCACTTACAGAGACTTTGGCAGGATTTCTGAATTGTGTGTGTGGAGAAAGGATGCAGGCGTGAGTGATGGTCGTACTCAATATTAGTTTTTTCGTCGTTTTCGTGGAGATTATGTCCACGTTGCGGACGTGTAGAAAGGGATACGAGGTGTGTAGAAAATGTACAAGTTACTTAATTTGCACCTAAAAGTGACAGAAGTAAACCAAATGATAGTTTCAATTAACAGAAGATTTTCTGTAACGTGTATTATCTACTTTTTTTATTCTTCTGTGACAATTGATTGTACTGCGTTACTAACGAATAATTTAACAAGAATATGCATTTGAAAACAAAATAAAAATAATATTTAACAGCAGATATGGTTAAACTCCATACTGTTTACTGAATCCAATATCTAGATGAAAGATTTTTCGTAACAGCTATTCTAGGTACTTCTGTCAGAAGTAAATATGGTTTGATACACTTCCTGCTATAATTCTTCATACACAAGAATTACGTTTTGACTGAAAAAGAAACTAACATAATCGCGCTTGCTACTTACTATAAAGGTAGTAAAGAACAAATGAAAATAGGACATATTTGATGAAATTCTCTGTACATAATAATATGTAAAGTTATCTGGAATTACTTTCTCTTCTGTAAGTTTATAAAGAAAACAATACATGCATACATTCAATAATTTGCAGAATTGTGGAGGAAGTAATTATCGAAAAACTATGCAAAAGTGAACAATATTTCCTCAAGGATGAAGTGCTTATAAGGTCTATTTGGACCACAAGATTTTGAAAATAAAGAGGTGATACTAAATTTTAATATGCTAAAAGTAATCAACGATCTGTACTTTTCATTTTGTTTTCCGATTATGTTTTTGTTTAACAAAATATATAAAAATATTCCCATAGTACATATATATATATATATATATATATATATATATATATATCAAACAAGGCTAGTATATCAACGGTTTGTTGCACGAACTCTGAACTTTTATGCTTTTGGTGGAGCAAGGGGATGAGTCATTCTTTTGTATTTTGCATATAAATTCTATAACAAGCACATGGTTGCAGCATTTTCTTTTTCAAATATGTCATAGAGGTCCTAACAAGGTATATCATATTTTAAACTTCTGACTGTCCAGACAATGGAAGTTCATTAATGCACCCAAATCAGTGTTCGACTTAAGCAAGGGAGGATTCTGAAGTTTTCATTCACCTATTACCTATTTGGGTAGAAATATAAAGATTTTATCCCTGGTTGGGATGATATTCCGAATCCACAACCTCAGGTGGCAGGAAAAATACCCACAGCAAATCGAATACTGACAAACATAATATGAACGGTATCAATCTCACCTTCGTCTGAGTATTTGAAGAGTAATGATCAAAGGTTCTTGGGTTACGTCCCTACTTGGAACTCATCTAAAACGATTTTTACACATCTTTTTCATACGAGTGAATTATAAAAATCTAAAACTAAATGAAGGAGTGACTCCACGAATACAGATGGGATAAATTATATATATGCTAAGCTGACTTGTACAAGAATACTTCTGATGATAAATTTTCACAGGAGAGCAAGTATTAAACAGAGTACGATACCAGTGTGACATACAAATAAATTTTAAAATTAATAACTAAAACTAATCTTGAGACAAACAAATATATTTAGTACTGTACGGACAGTTCAACTCACAAAGAGAAAAATTACTCATGTAACTTACCTGATAACAGAGCGAAGGGTCCTACGAGAATTATGAGGTGTGAGAACTCTAATTTGCAAATTTGTTATTGGAGGGGGTCTAGGAGGACGTCGTCTCCCAACTTGTTCTGCCACAATTGCCCTGAACGTCTCTCTCCACAACCGTTCAAATAAAGATCTCTCATTAATCGGGGTCCTAAGTCTAGTCCTGGGTTGTACCGAATTCATTATATGGTCAGATATCACACAGGTAAACACAGACACACGCGCGCACTTGTACTAAAATCTTATTAAATTATCAAACGTACTTTTAGAAAAAGGTGTGGAAGCCCGTTGATTGTGTTCACATTTGTATAACAAATAAACTACATATGTACTAAAACACAGCCATGTTAATTATTGTCTAAACAGTGGATATGTACATGCTATACACGAGTTACACATATCTATATTATATATTTGCACAATAGGTATAAAATAAATATTGTAGAAAATATGTTATTACATGAAATCGTTAATCTTCTCTGCCTAAATAGCTGGAGTAATTATTAATGGAAGACTTCAATGAGGCACACCGTTACGGAATATATTGTATTCGTTCACATCATGCGTTTCTCGAGTTTATCGTTTGTAATCGACTAGCTACATCGCAGTAACGTGACTTCTAGTCCAATATCCGGCGATGAAGTAAGTCACTGACACTTTCGGAGATATTTTGGAAGACATGTTTGTTGGCAGGAGGGATTTTCCCTCCCTGAAATGATAGGCTCTTCTTTCTTATGTTCGATTTCCCATCGAGCACCGCTTTTCCACCACCTACTCGCCTGTGTCCTCAACACACCGCGAGGGGGGAGTTCTGCCTGGTCCAGCCTAGGTTCTATAATGCACCCACTGCATTGCGCAAACGCGGGGAATACAGCAAAGGGGACAGGGATGGATGATGAGGGTTGTACACATAAGATTACCCACTTCCTCCCCCAAATACCTACACATATGATACGATCCCTACTCTCCGCAATCACGAGACGTCAGAAACTAAACGTTTGATTTCGTCTACATAAATTAATTTCATAACGTGTATTATGAACGCAACTGACAGGAATACGGTCGGACGTGTGAAACGCCAATTTATCTCAGGACTGTTTTATCTGTATTTTCTACGTAAAGAACAATATTCAAATAAAACAGCGCTCTGTTAAAATAACGCTAGGAATTGGAACCTGATCCTAAAAGTTAAACCCTTTCATCAGTGGATACTGAATGCAACAGAAAGTGACACATTTATTTCCTTTATTATTATTCCACTCTCTCCTCTGCCTTGCAGTACAACGGTCTTCTAGTCCATTTAAGAGTATAGTTTCAACTGTTAGATTCACTCGGGTTTCACGGTTATTCGTACAACCGGCAAGGAGTCGTACAAGTATTACGTAAGCATTCAGGGGAGGGGTGGGGTTCAAGCTTTGCTTATTTTTGCTAACAATGGGGAGGAGGATCAGCGCAATGCTTAAGATTAGCTTAAAAATACTTGAGTGCAAATTTAAAGACTGAAATAGCTTTTTTTAAAAAAAAAACAAAAAAACTACGAAATAGAGAAGAAATTTGACAAGTCCCTAACCAAAAAGAAAGAGGGATTAAATGACTAAAACGTGCTTATGGTCCCTAAATACAAACTGTCAGCTATTCCCCTCCAGATTGCTATGTATAACTCTTTCCCGGATAATATCAGCAATCCCACAAATACAAACCTCTTATCTTTAGTTTCGAATGAACTCATGAAAGTCCCACTTCTCGTGGAACAGACAACACCGAAATGTTATTTTTTTTGGTTGTTTTTTTAATCTTGAAAGATTGAAAACATTATTAATACCCTCATTTGAAATAGTTTTGCATACAATTGAGTTTATGCATGAAAGCATGATCCACCGGTCAACAGACAACCCCGATCTAAAGGCCCGGTGCTGCTAAGGCAAAATGAATTTTACTTCTCCATGATCTTGAGGTTACAATCTCTTTCTTCGGAACGGTAACTGGGAGGCAAGCAGGCTCTAGTTCTGATGCCGGTTATATCAACTGAAGTCTTGTATGAATTTCCTCAGTTCCACCACAAGTGTGTTGTCATGGTACTTACACGAAGGATCAGGTTCAAATTTTTCCCCTTTGTTGCCGGAATATGTTCCCCGAAGGATGTGGTCCCTCAGACGTGACAGGATTAGGCCATGGCTGTCTGTTGTCTGATCCATAAATCTAAGATAAGTTCTACAAGCAGAAAGTATTATCATGTGTATAATGAAAAGTCTCGTCGTTGTAATAACTGACTCTTAGATAGATAATTACAATTAAGATTGCTGAAATTAAAATTGAAATGATCGATAAATAGGCCTAGTTCACAAGTATATGTATGATGAACGAAACTTGACAATTCGTCGTAATTTCAACATTAATATAATTCTCTATCTGCTGAACACAGGCACGTATTTAGGGGGTGGGTCCAAACCCCCCCTCCCAAAGAAAAAAAACTCAAGTTTTATGGAAAAATAGTATAACTTCAGGCGTAATTATATATATTTAATATACATTTCATGTTCAGACACACCTTGACCCCTCCCAAAACCAAATTCTCGATATAGGCGTGGCTAACATAATGCTGCTACATTTTCAGCAAATTTACCAGTAACTCCAGAAAACTGGAAGTAACAGTTACGTTAACTGAAATTTGCTATTTTGAAATTACGTAACATTTGAGGCATTTCCTTCAGAAATGCGTAACTGTCTCAATCAAAAGAGGTGCTGAAGCAGTTCATTCTTTATATGATTTCACACGCCTTGTTTTCACAACGCAAGAGCCAAGAATGTGCGGACTCGTCAGTCACAGACAAAACTTTAAAAAGAAAAAAACAATATGCAGTGTGCTTTTTTCTTATTAAAAATATTTGAAGTAAAATACTTCCTTAATTTAAACAATGTTGCTTAAACGCTCCGACACAAACAAAACATTCACATATTTTCTATTTAACTTACATTTATGGATAGCACAAACAGCTACGAAGTTACGAACTAAGTCCATAACATGTCTGATGGAAGACTCCCTCGCAAGCACTCTTCTTGATGCAGGGCGAGATAGCGGCCAGGGCCTTTCTCTAGGTACCACATCAGCATACGTCTCATTAAACTGAGAAAGATATCTGAGAACCTCATCCAGTAAGATCGGCGGCAGGGTTCGAACTTGCGTGCCTTCTCAGTGGATTGGAAGTCCTTCACCGTAACCACAAAATCGTTATAGTATTTTTGTTACTATTAATTGAAACGACCACGTGATATCACCGAATAAAGGCGATGGGAGTGCGCTGGACCATTCGGTAAAATTTTCTTATTCACCCGAGGTAACTTTACTAGTGACCTGCTCAAACCTGGTTTTATTTGTATTTTCTCTCTCCTGACGTAATCTTAAAATTTAGGGTGTGCTGCGTCGCCACGACATGCAAAATGATCATAAAATATAAAACCTTACATTTCCTTTAATATATAGTCCTCTTATATTAAGTTAAATTAACAAACTGTTCTTTGCTAGTATCTCAAGTAGCTCTACCACTATTCCCAGCTACGCAACATAAAAGGATCTCAGGTTACAATTAGGGTCATTCCACAGAATTTCGACACGGGGTGGTCGCTCGACTATTTTTGATTTCCTTCATATTTGGTACATTCAATGCCATAAACAAGCGAATTTGAAAACAGTTTTTGAAATTTTTTAGTGCTCATAGTTCAAGATATACAGGGTGCTCAAAAATTAGATTCCGCAAAATTTTGTTGAATACAGCTGATCATGAAGTTACACATATTTCACAAACTAGTTCAGATATTTGAATAACTCAAAAACATTTAAAATATAGACACTCAGAGAATATTTAAAGCTATGTCTTCTAACCTCGGAACAGCTATTGGATAGCGTGGTTTAAACAGTTGTAAAATATATGTGAAAGCTTCATTTTTAGATTTTCCCCCCGATTAAATCGAAAGAAATAACAAGCCGTTTCCTTTGTTATCATTATATACTACTGTCACTGTAATGACAGAAAAAGAATTAACATCTTGTGCCAATTCCTTTCTTTTATATTGAGACTTCAATTTCATTATTTAAAAAAGCACTCAAATTTGTCGAAATTTGAGAGGTTGTAAATCAAAAGGGGAGGGGGTACGTGAACAAAATTTCGCACACGAGTTCCTTTGTTTATATTCTAAAATCCCTGAAAGTTTCACTGTGTTATTCAAACCCCCTCTCTGAAATACAACTTCTTAAATTCGCGAAAAAAGTTATAGTCGTGCCAGTACAAATTATAATTATCAATGAAAAATGAGGTTGTTATTATTATTAATAATGTTGTAGGCCTATTCTATCAGCGCAATCATTTAAATCACGTGCCTGAAGCACAAATAGATCTAATCTGTTACTTTCTTTGTTGGTGTACAGATATATTTTAGCTTCCTTCTAGCTGCTGCTTAAGGAAAATCTCTCACCAAACAAAGCAATCATCTCCGACCTGATGTTATGAACTCTTCCTGAGTGATTTTTTTTATGAGTTATGTACACAGTCATGTTATGCGAAGAGATATTATTTTTTTCGTTAGGTCTAATAGAATATATTGGCCTACATTTTACTTGGATCTCGCGCTTAAAATCTCAGCTTTTCTTTTCCAAGTTATGTACTGTACGTACCCATGTTACGTAAGATGATGTTAATTTTTCAGTAGGCCTAATAAAATACACTTACCTGCTTCTTAGTAGTAACAATCTCAAACAAACACGTTATATCCAGCATCCTAACAGACTGCTGATGTCCCAAAGTGTCGGCCAACGTCTAGTGACCCTTCGTCATACAACCGTTCTCTAATTTTCTGGTATCAATTTTAAGAAGCTGTATTTCACAGAGGCATTTGAATAACAGAATGAAAGAATAACATATATTTGCATGCCATGACATAACTTGTAACAAAACAGTCACTCAAGTGCCGCGATTTTAACCATGAACAAGTAAATGTACGCCTGTAAAATATGTAGGCATATGTATGTAAATGGCTTCCACTGGTCGCCAGATATCACCCCGTGTGATTTTTTTGTGGTGTCACGTTAACACATAACCCCACATAAAAAGTCAACAGGGGGGAGGGATATCTGGCGACGAGGGGGTGTACAGACTGTTTTAGATGAAATTCGAGAATACAAAATGCTCTCTCGTCTACGTTTTCGGCCATCTTGATTTACTGTCGCCCTAGCCGCGGAATTCGTAACTGAACATAACAATTGTACAGGTTGACAGTATTGGGTTGTCAGGTTGTCAGTCAGTTGTCAGGTTAAAAACACGAAAAACTAAAAAAAAGGGGGGAGGTATCCCTTGTTGATAAAACAATAATTAGTTTAACAATGTTGGCAATTAATGACAGGTACAGCAGTTTACCGGTTACATGAGACTTTAATAGAGATTCAGTGAGAAAAGTTTCAACTTTGTTCCAAAATTCCTTTATTTAAAAATATATCTTTAAAATATTTGAAAATTTTGTGCATGATACTCCATAGTAGAACAACAACTAGTTTAGTGATGTTGGTAAACAATAAAAGTACAAAAGCATTGTTGCTATGACATGAGGTAAGGGTAGAGATTCACTGCTAAAAGTTTTATCAAATTGTGGATGTTCCACTATTCGAAAGGTGATGAAAGAAATATATGTATAATTAAACATGATTTTGTTTTGTGTACTGATCGGTCACTCCATGCCAAATCAAAAACGTGAAATGTCACCTAAAGTTTTCGATTTTGATGACATTTGGTACATTGATTCTTAGAAGGGTTCTTAGTATAAATTCCAACTTACAGGTTTCTAGACCGCGTGTATCCGGGGTTACAGCGCTTCGAAGTTGGCATGTTGTCGCGACCGGCACTTTACGGAGAGACACCCAAATTGGTTCTATTTTTTAAAGTCATGCTTTATGAATTTTAAAGACAACGTTAGATATTTCTTATGCAAAATTCATCAGAGAATCCAAATTTGATAACAAAATTGTGGTAGAACCAATAAATAGGTTTTTTTTAAATATATATATATAGATATTGCTTTATGATTGCGAAAAAGCAGTTTCTGAAATGGTGTTCACCTTGCAACTTGATACCGTGAATATCTCAAAAGGAACACCAGATACAGATATGATGAGACTTGTACCATTGAAAAGAGAAGAAGGTTTCTTATAGAATGATGTAATAAAAACAGCGTGTTCTCGGTGCGAACTTTATCTCCAAAGCCCTTTTCTTTTGTTTTTACATCATTGTGTATAACAGGTTGATCTTGAAACACAATACTATGAATATCTCAGGAAAAACACCAGATGCAGATATGTGACGTGCACCATTGGAAAGAGCATAGAATGTCCTATAGAGTGACGTAATAAAAACAGTGGAATCTCAGTGGGAACTCCATCTGCAAAGCATTTTGTTTTTGTTATAATATTAAGTAGTTTCGCTGTTTGGCCGGTTCTAGACGATAAACGGTCAATCGGACAAACATGAAACTTTATGTAAATGTGATTAACGATATGTGAAAGAGAAATATTGAATAAAGAATTCCAATTAAAACTTTTCAATGTGTGTTTACACTATATGGACACTTTACAAGCAGTCATGTATTAGAAATAGAAACCTGTGAGTTGGAATTTATACTAAGAACCCTTCCAAGCACTTTATTAACGTATCATACATTTTACAAATTATATGTACATTATGTTTGCACGTGTACCTAACGTCATTCAAGTTACAAAAATACTCAAAATGTCGTCCATCTATGTCTAGGACAGTTTGGAAGATTAGTAGGAGGCTATGGTTCAGTGGTGGAGATCTATTTCTGATTCGTGGCGTTCTTCTTTCAATCCCTGCTTGTGCCACGTGGGCTTTGTAGCCGTGTGCGTGGGCTTCATCGGCATTTTCCTCCCACTTTCTTAATTCGATTAACTCTCCCATCATCATCCATTTGGCCTGAGTCGAAGTTGCCTAAATCTAAAAACTATTGTCTGTTATTATGCCATATGAAATTTTCAACATTATCTGTTTCCATGTTCATTTCAATTTTGGCCCCGAAAACATATTATTCTATACGTTCACTACGCACACTTGTTGTTGTTCAGCTTCGTGGTCTGCTCTTATTTAACTTTGCTTTGCTTCTGACTTCTGTGTGGATAAACTTTACGTTTATACTGACAAACTCTTATAGGGTCTACTTAACATAATTCTAAAATAACGTAAATTTACAATCCCTAACTTCCTTGCTACTTAATTTTAAAATTGCATACACACCCTCTGTCGTTTTTAAATAAATCAGGTTTATATTGAGCGTACTGATTATGAGGGAGAGAAACTCGTTGCATCTTCTTTATATGAGTAAGTATAACTGTGTTGAATTTCTCTGAGTCTATTCTAATGTTTCTAATGCTATTCTAAGAGGAGTCGTTACATCATGGCACATCCTATACCATATTGCCAATGGTTGAATGCGGTAATTTCAGAAAAACTTGGATAGTCTTTCACTAAAATACTAAATGTTAATTAATAACCGAAAAAGACCAACGTGTTTCTATCATACCATTAATGTTGATATTATACATTGGGAAACTCGGAAAAGAACATTTTTCGCTTACTCTATATTCCTAATCTGTCTGTAAACAAATTCTGAATCATCGATTGTAGGAGGATGTGGCACTTTGGCCTGAAAATAGATACAATTTAACAACGATATTCACAAAGATTGTCTTACTATTGTAATCACTAATTAGAATTAATTAGAGAAATTAAATTTAGAAAACAGTGATTACTCTACAACGACATATTTGGATATTTGGCACCACTGACTACGAAATTCTGACTGTAAGGTGCCTAGATACTCCAGATGTCCTGAGTGGTCGTATGTGATCTGGAATGAAGTTGCCATTGTCTCAAACATAAAAACATCTATTAATAAATAACTGTGTGTGTCCACAGATACACTTTTTGCTAGTCCTTAACGCTCTGTATCTCAATCAAATTTCAATTAATACCTATACTGAAGCTTAGAGAGGATGTGGTTATTCTAAATTAATTGTATTGGTGACGAACATCCTGATTATTTTACAAGCCTGGATTCTAATTACAATGTTATAGTCACACGCTGCCATCTTATGCTCAATATTTGTGGAATTACACGTTATTATGAGTTCAAAGTAATTTACACGTACTCTACCTGTCCTCAGAATCAATGTTTTACATTTATTAGACGTTTCTAACAGAATGCAAAAACTTTAAGGGCATAAATATTTGCTTAACTCTTCGTTAGTCTATAAACCGAGTCCAATTTACGCAGCTTTCCAACACGCATTTTTATATTGCTTAAATTTAGATGAGCATCACCACACCAGCTACGAAACCGTCACAGACGAAGAATGATAAGAGCCGAGTCTAAGAGGAAAGATATAAACAATTTCCAAAAGTGCACAAAGCTGTCGTCGTCTAGAAATTTTAATTGCTTACTATACTATAATATGACCTTGATCATCCGTGTTTACCCGTATATCAAAAGTACCCAGAATGTATCGAATCAACTACAATTTCAAAACAGCAAAATTTTCATTGCGGAGTAATATTAATAACTTCGTAGTTATAACATTAGTGCTGAAATTTTACCAACACTCAACAGCTGCCATGCTTTATGCTAGATACAAAAATGGCTAATGTTAATAAAACGAAAAAGCCCGTTCTGCCACCGCTTACCACTTTCGAGCAGACTCAATCGGGGCAAGAACCGACTGGAAGGATCTTGTGGAAAGAGTCCTCACACTCGCTGGTCCCCAACGAACTGCCCTCTTCCATCCACCAGTAATTACAGAAGAATTCCTGATGAATACGAGTGGGCTTAAGAAAAAAGATTTCTGCAGCAGAAAGAGAGAATGCCTAAAAAGAATTCTGCATTGGAGAACTGGAGCTGACCATTTTACAAGGCGAGGTAGAACTTCAGAATATTGAATTCACAAGAAAGGCCCTTCGAAATCTGCCAATTAAATTGACTGCTCCTCTGAAAGCGAAAGAGAGACGCTAGAGATCAAAAGAGACATGGAAGAAAGTGGACCAACTAAACAGGCGACGCAAAGATCTCATCCGAGATTTGTATGATTATTTAGTCGGTATTACGAATTTAGATGGAAGACACAGCAAGAATGACGATGAAGTTACTTGAGACTATCAAGGTAACAGAAACATGAGGAGTGCAATGGTCCCTGACGCGAGTTAAGTTATTCACAAACCTGTGCAAATGTGAGAGGGACCCTGGCGCGAGATATGTTCTCTGTATACCCGTGCAAATGTACCTACTCCTTGTGTGTTTTTCTTTGATAGTGTTTGTGAATTTCTCCGTCCTTCTTGCTCTTTCCTCTAAATGGATGCCGATGTCTAAATATTAACAGAGACTGATATGAGTTTTTCATATATCCTTTTAGTGTGTCCAACTATTGACCATCTCCCTTTTTTCTCTAACACCTTGTCACCTTTCGTTGCGTTTACGAAGAACGAGTTAATTTCACTGGTAGCTGCCGAAAGACACTTGTGAATTGAATTGTCTGAAGTCTTTTCTCTAACAATGGCTTCTTCAAATTCACTAATGCAAATTTCGTAATATCTGTCTTTTATAGCAGCAATCTGGTTCCTTAATTCCATTTCCTTTTCATCAGGTCATCTAATGAAATTACTGGTACATGGTAGGGAGTGTTCACCGGTGTCTGGCGGCTTTGTGGGTTATTTTCATTCGGTGCTTCCAGTAGGCTGATACACAACAAATCGGCTCTTTTAAGAGCCCCTAAAAACTTTCTGGAAGGAAAGAAACCGGCTCTCTTCAGAGTCACCAGAACTTTTCCAAAAGGAGGGTAACCGACTCTTTTCAGGGCTACTATAACATTTCGAATTATTCCAAAATCGTCAACATTTTTTATTTAAGCTGTTCCAAGTTTTCTGTAAAAGTTCAGATTCAACGCCATGAAGAAACTTCAATAAATCCTAAAAGAAGCGAAGAAAGTAGGTGATTGGAGAAATTTGAATCCCATTTCAATTTCAAGGACAAAAAAGGCGCCAAGGAGATACACGGGTCCTGAAGAATCATCCCGTTATTGATATTGTCAGAATGATTGTCAGTGAATATTACGGGAAAGTATAACAAATGCAGCTGTGAACGGATTTAAGTCAATATATGACCAGGCAGATCTACATCATATACAGGAACAGGAAACTACATTGATCTCAGGTGTAATAGGACAAAACGCAGGTAGATAAACTGCGAGTTTATCCAGAACTTGATGTGCCATCCTTTGTCATCGAATTGAAGATGTTCTTGAGAAGAAAAAAGTATATTCTATCAGCGATAGACAAATGGTGCCGGAGGTTCTGGAAATCTTAAAAAAACAAAACATTGAAAACTTGCTGCTTCTTCACTTCATCATGTGAAGGTGAACCTAGTTTCAATTCTCTGCAACGTCTCCAAACATTCCTAAGGGACAGCATGACACAGAAGAGAGTGAATAATGTTATGGTTTGTCACGTACATCAGGATTTACTTGACATACTCAACCGTTCGTCTCAGAACAATCTTTGGGCCAGTCAACTTTAAAGTGAATAGATATGAATATATTAATACCAATTAATTTGTTTGCATTTGTAGAACTGTAATTATAACTGCAAGTATAATTTTCAATATATTTTGTTAATACTGACGTTATCCATAGACTAATTTGAGTATTTTAACTTCAATAAATTAACATTCAGTTTGAAGTACAATGCATAATGTGACTCACAATTAGTCTAAGCCATGACGTATTCGTACGCTTTCTTTGACCATGCCCTACCCCCACCGAATTTTAAAATGTCAGACACCCACATGGGATTGGATTATATCCTGGGCAAAAGTATGCTCGTTTAAATCATGAACACCTACTTCAAGAAGATTCCTTCTAATACTGTTATCCCAACGACGCCTCGGTCTTTGCTTTTCCCTCATCCGGGTTACATAGCCTTCCAATCTTAGCCATCATGATTTCATTATTCTTCCAATATCGGGTGAATCATACAGTCTGTGGAATACTATATTATGGAGTCTCCCTATTCTTCGGTCGTCTTGTCCCGTTTCGGCTCGTATATTTTTTTTTTAAATCGATTTCGTAATATACGATCATCTGCGGTCTTACTTCAACTTTCATCACCATAAGTATTACCAGTATAATTATCGTTCTGTATATTTCCAATTTTAAATTTCTTGACGTTAAATTCCAGTCTAGCTTCTGGACTGAATGGAAACATGCGTTTCTTGTATATCTTGAGATACTGTAGAAAATATGTAATTTCTGAGCTGTGAAATAGATTTGAAATATTGATATAATATAGTAGTACAGTATTGCAGTAGTAAAATACTGATTTATGAAATTATCAGCCATCGTAAGATATAATAATATCGCCGTAGGATGGAATCTGGACCCAGCAAACTTTTGTGTAGTGTTAGTGTTGTGTGACTATTCATGCTAGTTCTTGTGAAGTTGGGTATTTATGTAGATACGTTGTGAATCAGCCAACATGGATATGCCTGGAAAAGGTTAAATTTTTACGTATTTCGCAACCTTTGGGCCAAATACGCAACTTGATGCAGTTTGATGTAGAGCTTCCGTATTTTAACCTTGTCAGTACGATACCTGAACAATTCCGCAAAACACACTATCGATTTTCTAGGGATTTTTTTTTATGTCAATCTACCCTACTAATCATAGCAGTCATCCTAGCAGGTTTGTCCAGACTTAAAAAAACAACCTTACTGCCACTTTGCGAATCCCAGGACAGAGTCTTGGCCATCATTCCCCATCTTTGTAGGAAAGCACTCGCTGACAGCTCTCATGTTTAGACCATAGACGCAAGAGCAGACAAAAATTCAGTTAATTAAATTAAATGTTAAAAAAAAACTATATTAGCACGAATAAGTATGAATCTACACTTTTGCAATTACAGTGGAACCTCGTTCATCCGCAATTACGGTTTGCCTGGACTGAATCCTTGCATTATAATAACTTTGTTGCAGTTATCACCTTTACTCACATCATGCAAAGGCCGGGATGATACCTACAAACTAGACCCTAGCCGAGTATCTTTCAAAATTCTCCCCCCCCCACCTTATTCCGGCCTAAGCCTGAGATGCGGAAAGGTCATAAATAAATACAAATCAATTTACTGTGCGGTACAGTAGTGTATTTTTTCAATGATCTCCGGATTATTAGAATTTTCGTTTATCCGGTTTAACTACTGTCAAAATTACTTCGGAATAACGACGTGCCACTCTGCGTATGACTTTTCTTCTTTCCTTTAAAAAAAATCTGAAAACAACAACTTATAATAATTTCAACAAAATATCACTGTAATAGTTTTCTGAGTTACTTACGTTAGAGGAAGTACATACATATAGCATTAATTCAAAGTTAATTCCGTGCCCAGATATTTGTGTACTCTTTTCTAAAATTTATAAATTCAGTCACGATAACGTTTCCCTTTGGTTGAGAAGTAAAATACAACAAGCAATGCCACATAGAACTACAAGTATATCAAAACAGTATTTTATGTACTATGTGTGGAGGAGTAGGAGACAGACATTTTCTACATAACCACGCAGTATACCCAATGGAATTCTCTGGAAGGTGTACTTGTAAGGCGATTTCGTTTCCAATTATAAGAAAGGGGTTCAAAAACATTATATCAAACTACATCTGAGAAGAGAAGCTAAGGCGACTTTTTAGAGGAAAGCGAATAACCTAGGATTAAAGTCGTATTTGCCACAGCACCAAATATTTCTTTCATTTAAGAAGCTATTTGATTCAGCCTTTCAGACTTTCAGTAGCAGCAACAAACCATACAAATCTCTTTTTAATGACTTCCTGAGCAATACGAAGATGAAAGAAATAAGTGGCAAACTGCAAAATCTAGAGAATGCTGATACTGCTATTCATTCTGCATATAGCCGACTAAAGAAGTTACTTTCCAATATGCAAACACAGCTTCTTAGATTTTGGCCTTGAAACAGCGCAGTGAAAGTTTCTGAGCCAAGGACTGACCCAATGTCTCTCACTTCTTAGTACTGTCTTATTTTTCTCTCACTGACTTCCATGTCAAATAAGTTTAAGCGTAGTCAATGGCTTTGAACTGACAACATTATTACACTGTACCACACGGAAACTGAAATAAACTTGAACGTTTATATGAAGAGATTTACCATAAATCGCATAATATTCCTACGAATTTTCTTTCAACAGACAAACTTTACTTTCATTATTTTTAACTAGTACAATATGCCCGCCCGTTGGTGCGGGCTCAAAAATACTTCATAAGTATGCCTACTAACTTAAGATGTTCGAACTGTACAGTACAGTACTGGCATGGGCGTATGAAGGAGCAACGAAAAGTTTGGTAACTTTACATTGCCTTAAGTGTGAATATCAAACAAACCCCTTCCCGGTCCATTCGTTGTAAAAGGTTGGCAACGCTGACTACTGGGGAATTTGAGGAGTGAAACACACAGTCGTGTCTCTAGGGTATCAAGGAGTATTCAGGAAATTTGGTGCTTGTATGTTAAACGGTGTAGACTAGAAACCTTTGAGAAAACTGAATTTTACAATAACGAGGCAGGACTGGCAACAAAGGTATTTGGGGTTCTGGGAATTCCCACATTCGTTTCTCTAGGGTGTCGATGAATAATCATGCTAAGTTTGGTGTAGATACAATGAATGGTATAAAAGCGTTTCTACCAATTGAATTTCAAAATAAGATGGAGTACTTTGAGGCTGAGGATTCCCACAGTTGTGTTTGCAGGGTATCGCGGAGTGTTCATGCCAAGTTCGTTGGGGACGGTTTAAGAGGTTTTGCACAACAAACAAACAAACAATTTACTTTTATATCCAGCCAGATGCAATGAGTTCTTCTCACGCGCGAACAGAATGTTATAAAAAAAAACAGTGTCACCTACCGCAAGTTTTGAAATCTCGAGCATGCAGCAATCGGAAAATGCCAACATGCAATATCACAACCAAAGAAATTAGTTTTATTTAATAATAAATTAAAATTTCTTAAACCAACACAATCCTAAGAAAATTAACAAAACACAGTGTAACTTTTTAACTTGGTATTCTTTCCCGAGTGTTTGGTTAAGACGTTGATGAAAAATGTTAATCTTAAACACACACATTAACTTATCTGCGAATTTATCTCAATATTCCAATAATATACATTTTGTTATATGAAGATTACTTTGTTTACAAATATATATACATGTTTCTAGTTTAATCACACTCTCCTTTTATTCTTTTAATATATAATATGAATGGACATTCTATGAACATATTCAACGTCAACTCGCTAAGTTATAATTAAACATCAGTAGTCGAATTTCGAGTGGCTGACCGAGATCACCCCTCGAATATTTTTCACCAGTTTTAGTGACCAAATCAATCTTGACAGGTTACATTCTCAAAAAATGATTTATCAAAAGATGCTAAGAAACACAGCAGTTGAGCAAGGTCTGGCAAATCGTGACTAGAGTTCGATTATGTTCGACTGAGTTCCTAGATCTTATATCTGTAGACACTATCCTCCTTAATAGCAGACGATTCTGGTTCACATATAGGAGGATAGTGTTCACACTCTAAACAGTTGACCGAGTAATCTCTTAATAGGCATCCCACCCTCATGAGAACTTACACTGTGCACTATCTCTCCAGAATACCGCCACAACATTTTGTACTTGTATTTAAATTTGTATCACAACTGATCAAGGTTTAAACACAGAGTATAAAAAATTACTTGCTTAATTCTTCATCCTCTCGGACGGCTAACGATCAGCCTCCGAGCTGACCCGAGCCTTTGACCATTATTGTAAATTGACAGAATTAAGAGTATTTTTAAATACAACTTTAATGCACTGTGCACAACGAAAAATACATATTTTATGAAAGAAACAAACTTGATCGTACTAAATAAAAAAGAACCATGCAATGGACTATTTCCTGCAGAAGATATTACACACTTTGACAATCCAAGTGATAGAAAACACTAATGGATCTAATTGAGTGTGCGCTTTGTAATCCAGAGCTGTTTGTTACACGTGAATCGAAAATGATTCGTCCCTTGTGTACAGCTTGCACAACATAATCGTAGTAACTTCTGCTTCATTAATTTCGTATCTGCTTACATCCCTAACTAGAAACTGCTTTCGTGTAGTTATGATTCACAGAGAGTAACGTATGCTCTAACCACCTGAGCAAGTACACGAAAGTACATTTACATTGTAAAATTTACGCCAATATTTTAGTGAACAGCATCGGGATGTTTACTAAATTGCTGTCCATTAAACATCTTAAGTTGTTGACCAGTTTTAACAGCCATTCGCCTACGCCTTGCAATAATTCACACCTTGCTATTTGTAATACAATCTATATCCGTACATTGCAGATATCAATAAACACATTCTTACATCATCCATTATTAAAAGTTAACAGACTAGCTGGAATTAATTCAGCATGTACTCCAGCTGTTACTGCAAAATTGCGAAATCTGAACATAAAAGCCACGCGTAAAGCGAATTGAACACATTGCAGGTTATTCCTCGTGTATAATACTACGAAAAAAAAAAAAAAAACGGGAAGATAGAATACCGCAAGTGGTACAGTTATATGTAAAATAAAGAATATATACGTAAGAAAATACT